>WIDE01000002.1:383390-427127 GCA_015039315.1 Clavulina sp. PMI_390 | reverse complement strand
TCCAGGAGCATAGCTGGGTAGGCGAATTGATCCCAGCATCACGAACTGGACATTGACCGCCTCGTTTTTACAAGGCTAGAGGCCAGGGCTTCCTGGCCAATCTACACCCTCCTTTCGTTTATGTTGCTCCGCAAGACGGTGAGGAGCTGCATGTTGTTGAGCTCCCAGAATTCCTACCCAGAATACAGAGTAACTCACCGCGCATTGTTCCTCCACGATCCCTCGTAACCGTGCCCCTCGAAGTCAATCAGCCCATCGTGAGCTTCGACTTTGGCTTTCTGGAGGACTGGAAGCCACTGTCAAGAAGATTAGGGCTTGGCGTCATACTTTCCGTGAATTTCCCCTCTGAGCCGGAAAGCCGTTATTCTCAACACATGATACGAACCACGAACGACCTGCTGGGAGCATCACCAAAGGTCTCGCTCTCAGCGGCACCTACCCTCGCTTTACTCCCACTCGATAAGATCGAGATCACAACCCATGTCTCAGCTACTGCGAAGCGCGAGACTTACGGTTACACCTTCGAGATGAAAAGTCCAAACTCTGGTACTCCCCATTCCATTACGCTCAATGCGTCGGCCTTTCAAGATGGAGAATTCCAGCCCTGCTCTACGCGCGAATTTGCCGTCAAATTCCCTGACGACAGCCCGAAGTGGCCGTGGTGGACGACAGCGAACCGATTGTGCTTGCCTTCAGGAGCCACACTCGGGTATTCACGTTGGAGGAATAGCCAAGAGTCCGAGGACGGCCTTCCCGTAGCCAGAATATTGTATATCGAGTGAGGATGATAAAACAGAGTCCATGATCCGACGAAGATGGCCACCAGATGGAGTCATAGTATCATGCACAATGGAAGAGCACAGCGACATTACAATATAATGATTAGAATCAATCGTCCTCATCTCTCGCAGCTTTACATATTGCATATAGCCTCCTCCGATTTGCATCTCTCGTCCCCTCCTGGCTCGCCTCGCGGAACAGGGTGGAAATAACAGCACTTGCTACTTCCTTTGGCGTCGCTATGGAGCCCGTCTTCTTCGCCTCCTCCGATGAAGTCGATATTGATGATCGGGTGACAATGTGAGCAAGTGGAATATCAGGAAGTGCAGCATCAGGCGAAATAGTGGAACCCGCTGATGAAGAACCCTTGGTGCTTGCTGTTTTTTGTCGTTTTCTTGATGGCTCGCTCGAAGGAGGCGGTATAGGGGGAGCTGAAGAGGCATCGGAGAGGGATGATAGTAGGGAGTCGAATACTGATGTTTGTATCCTTTTGAAGGTGATATTCGAGGGGGTCAGGGTAGCAAGTTGGATGAAGGGTTGAAGGATGATCGATATTGGCACAGGTGAATTCGACTAAATGGAACGATTTGTTCATTCAGGTCTGCAAATAAACAAAAGGGAAGAATACTCACGTCTGGAAATGATGCCAGCGCCTTCTCGAGTTCGGGGAGGTAGATGTCAGCCACATGATATTGCAGTCCTGACGGTGCTTTGTTATCAATAGGGCTGTTTAAGAGTGGTAAACGCTTCGTTAGTGATTGGAGATAAAAAGACCGAAGAAGAGCCTCATTTACTTACCTAAGTGGCCCACCCTCTCCACCGA
Source organism: Clavulina sp. PMI_390 (assembly GCA_015039315.1). Taxonomy (NCBI): domain Eukaryota; kingdom Fungi; phylum Basidiomycota; class Agaricomycetes; order Cantharellales; family Hydnaceae; genus Clavulina; species Clavulina sp. PMI_390. Next base: position 425,524 of record WIDE01000002.1, on the reverse strand, counting down.
GGATTTGATTATGCTTCTCACAAGCCTCAGGGTCCCATCCATTTCGGATGAGCAGCCGGAACGAGGCATTCATATATCGGCGGATCAGCATGTGGTATTTGTCTAGTCTATTCGATTTGGCTTGATGAGCTAAGTTCGGTGGCGCAAGGTGTAAAGGGCTGACCTTAACCGATCTATCCCGGCCCATTCGCGCACCAAGGCGACCCAGAATCCCTTCAGAAAGCCAAGAGCAGCGTCCAAGTTTGGTATTGAGAGGAGAATATTTGCGAGATCTGTTGCAAGTGCTTGCTGCACTAGCGGTTTGTCTGACATCCAGAAGCCTACCAGATCGTATTAGTTAATAGCTGACTCTTACGTCGAGGCTGGATAGGATAATTCTTACAATAGAATATGCCTTTCCATAGCTTTGCCATTTCCTTCTCAGGGATATTTGCATTGTCGCCATGTGATAGAAAAGCAGTCAGCCCACGAATCGCCCTGTCGCGAACTTTTTTATCTGACAAAAAGATCGAATGTTCAGGGATTTCAGAGAGACATCAACACACGAATACACATACCAGTAGATGCTAATTGCTTCCCCAGAGGCGCCGACTCTGGGGTAGGGGAAGGAGACCTCGACGAGGTAGACATTTTCGTCGTTACGTAAGCTGAACAAAGTTCCGATTGACTGCCACCAACTGCCATTCTTGTGGACAAGCAGCATCGTCGATTCAAAAATTCATGGCAGGCTCAGAAAATTCTACAAATCCGCTGGCCGAGTATGAGGCGTCATTTACATCCGATCGCATCCTTGTCGGTTCGAATTGCCCGTTTTCTCTTGTGACCATGATGGACGAGTGCTTACGATCTGGAACCTCTGTGTATCCTCCCCGATCTATGTGAACAGCCCGGCTTCGGTGACGGCGAAACGGCCTTTACTTACACTCGTCCGCCGATACCACCTCTGCGCTTATTGGTGCCTGATGCGTCGATACAGCAGCTGTTTGCTCATCGGCAATGGCGCGCAGGGCTCCGAATGGCAAACTATATAGCGGATGGCGTGATTGATTTGAGAGGACAGACTGTGCTAGAAGTAAGAGCTCGCATTCGAATTCCTTTGGGACCGGCTGTATTGAGCCTAGCGATTTTTCTAGGTTGGAGCTGGGACAGGGCTTCCTGGCATTCTTAGTGTGCATATGGGATCTCGCCTTGTCTGTGCAAAGTTTATTTCGCTTCCGATGACTTCTCACCGAAACAACGCCACTCTATAGACGGTCTTGACTGACTATGATGACCCCAAATTGATACGCTTCCTTCGAGCGAATGTGGAGCAGTGTATTCCTGAAGAGCTGAAACCTCGCGCCAAGGTGATCGGCCACATATGGGGCCAAGACCCAGAGGATCTCATCGAGTGAGTCGATAGATCGCACAATGACGACATTGGTTTTCTGAACGTGATCCTAGTGCCGCTGGACCCACAAAGTATACCCGCATCTTATGCGCAGATGTCTTATGGGACGCATTCTCTCAACCTGCTCTGGTGAAAACATTATGTGCCGTATTCTCTCGGACAGACCCATCAGCTCGCATTATCGTCATCTCGGGGCTGCACACAGGGCGAGGGCCGCTAGCGGGCTTTTTAAGGAAGGCCGCTGCCCGTGGACTCGTACCCGACGAGACCGTGGGCCTGAAGGAATTTGAGGTGGGCGGCGAGGTGAGAGAGTGGGATGAAGAGCGGCCAGATGGGGACATTCGAGAGCGAAACCGTTGGACGTTGGAATTGCAGTTGAAATGGGCTGACTGATTCGTCGCCATGTATTTACAAATCGGCAACGATCCTCTGATACCTTCGTCTCGCCGTTTAATAGAGGTGGATTGATATCGATTTATGAGTGGTGTAGCCTCGAGTGAATTGGTATCGTGGGAAGAAGTTTCTTCGACACTGAACCACAATGTCCAGAGGCCAAAGACTGCTGCCAATGATGCTTGCAGCGGCGACAGGTGAGCGTACTGAGAGCCAAATATCGAAAACAATTACGAATGTCTATACATAGGAGTCGTGTCTGGAGTCTATATATTCAGGCTGCCGTTGCAGCAAGAAAACTTTGAGTAGGTTCATTCTCGCGAGAGTGAAGTCGGCCAAGGCTAAGCCACTTCTGACGTCTTTAGTCGAGAAACGAGGGCGGCGTTGGAGAGCAAGTCGCCTACAGCAGAGCCAACCAATAACGCTCCAAGTGTTGGTGCAACCACCAACGGTGACAGCAAGCCAGAAATGGATTCATCTGGCCGCAACAGTGAGAAGGATGTCAAGTCAAAGCCGTCACACGAATGAAGCAGAGAAGCAGATTATATGCATGTCCATACTACTCCCAATTATATTTCTGTTTTGCAAGGACGAATGTGTGCTGGAGCTAGTATTAAATAATATTTCGGATGCGGTAAAAGGAAGACTTTTTCTTCTCTGAGATTTGGTGAAAGAGTCACGTGCACTGGTTCATCCATCCATCAGGTTACGACGGGAAAACGTTTGGCGACCGCTGCCAGCTCAATGTCTGCGCATGTATTCCTCAACGTCGTACTCTCCAGCTGCTGACCTCGAATTGCGTATTAGGACGTCTCTCAAGGATCGAATTGCTGCGCTCCAGGCAAACAGCGGCGTCGCGCAGTCGTCCTCTGGTTCGCGCTCCCCGTCCCCTGCACCCAGCACCTTGTCCGACACACCGAGTCCCAATGGCTCGACATCCAAGGGTATCGTTGGTGGCACGCGTTTGAAGGACAAGATTGCCCGCTTCGATCGAGCGGGAGGGACGCCCATTCCTGTCCGTGGCTCGTTTGGTCTGGCCGGTGCCACAACGGCAAATACTGGCGCAAAGGAGATGTACGGGAACGTTTCTGAAAAACCTAATCACGCCCATCAACGCAGTGCCTCGCTTCGGGTTCCTCGTTATTCGGACGGAGCTTTGATGACTTCAGGGAGCGAAAAACCTTTTGAGACCATCAGTGCTCGCACTCGCTCTCCCTCAGGCTATTCCACCTTGAGTAATAACAGCCCTCGCCCTTCCTATCTCACTCCCGATATTACTGGCGAGAGTGGATACTTCCCTAGGGCAGGATCCTTGCGTTCCGTTTCCCCATCCGCCTACTCGGAATCCTCTCCCAAACCTTCAACCCTTTCACCGCGACGAGCACTAACGACCGATGCCATTTCAGACCTCCCTTCCGCTCCTTCCTTCCGTTCTCAAGATGCCGCGAGTTCCATCATGACCGATGGCGAGGTGGACAGTGAAAGAGATCTTCTTTCCACTTCACCAGGCACTACCGCCAATTCTATTGCAAACACTTCCATGACGAACCTTTCTTCTTCCGTATCTGGACCACCTTCCTCATTCGTCCCAGAAGCGGGCTCTGTTCGGATGTCCGCACGCCCTTCCTCAGCCTCCACACGGAGCGTGGATATCGGGCCGTCGACTCCCGATGACATGCCTGCCGCCCCTGGCTCACGACCTTCCACTCCTTCATACCTTGCCCAAGCGGCAGCTTATTTCCCTCCCTCAAAGCGTCAGAGTGTGCACCTCCCAGCGTTACCCCTGCATTCAACGAACCCATCCGAAGTTTCGCTGAACGGGGATGCAACGTCGCCCCCTCGGAGCGTTCCCTCTTCATACCTTCAGAACTCTGGTCGCAAGAGCGTTTCTGCTCTTGACGAGCTCGGATCCGATTCGCGAACGTCTATAGACACCGCGTTCTTCACTGCAGAGAACGAGTCTGTGGCCTCGTCGAACGGCGTTGCGGACCTCAAGAAGCGCATGGAGGATTTATCCGTGCGAGTGCCAGCCTCATCCCAGACGTCGCTGAGCTCGATCACGAGCGGTGCACCCAGCACTCTCAGGGTCAACGAGGACAGGACAAATTCGTCGACGCCTCCTACTCCGCTCACTGGGGTGTTGGGCCAATTTCCTTTGGACGCGTTCCCTGATCCCCCGCGAACCGCTGTGCCCGGACCAAAGGTGGTGACAAAGGTCACCATTACGTCTCGCACCTCCTCGCTAACACCTACACCTGCTCCTGCTCCTGCACCCACTCCTGCCCCTGCTCCGGTCGCTGTCCCTGCTGCAGCCCCCTCGAGCACGGCAGCCCCGGCTAAGCCACGCAAAAAGAAGCCCGTTCTGATCCCGGGCAAATGGATCACCTCTGATGACGAAGATGAAGACGAAGAAGACGAGGTGGAAAACAAAGGTTGGGCGAGGATTATCGTTGCTAGCCGCACGCGGTAATTTCGTCACAGTCTACCACCAAGAATCCATCAACTATTATAATGCCAATTGCTCTGGTATTTTTGGAGATCTCCCTTATTTTGGAATCAATGTGTCCATCTACCCTCTTTCTCTTCTCTTCTCGCCTCATCATTACTATGTTTCTTGCTTGCTTCTGACCTATCGCGCTCCTTCCGAATTATCCACCCTTTGCCAGCTATCCTACATACATACCCCGCATCATTCACGCTACCCGCCATTCTCTACTCCTTGCCGCCGCATCTTTTACGCTTACCTCCGCTTGTAGGGCATATTAACAGTCGGTCTTCGTTTGCCATCGTTGCTTTTCTCCTCGTCTCTTTCGTTTCAGCTTCTACCGATGCTTTTTTTTTTCGATTACATGTATAACTATTCGATTCTAGCCTAATACTCAGCCGATAAATGTGATATCGATTTGAGCGACATGTAGTAGGCATTGTATAAGGCGGATATATGAGAGTGGTATGGTAAGTGGTCGAACAAATTGTTTCAGGTTGGTTGGGGGTCCCTTGTTATTGCGTTTTTTGGCTCAGGAAAAGCAAATTGTGAGGGTTCAAGAAAGTATAGTATAACCTAAGCGATGGACCTTTCGACCACACCGCTCCAAAATGAGGCGATGAAGAGAGGTCAAGGAGCTAGAAACGGATATGTATGTATAGAGCCTAGTCAGAATCAACCACGATAGGGGCAGATCCATCCTTCAATGCAGCGCCTTGCTGCACTAGCTTCGCCAAGACACGGGAAAGCTCGTCAACAAACAGCTTGTCTTCGACAGACTGGACGCCACGAGATGATGCGGCTAGCTGAGCTTGCTCGGATACGAGCCTCTGCCGAAGGTGGGGGATGTTGCTCGTGGAGACCATGGGGCATCGGCTGAGCGAATGCAGAGCTTGGCGGCATAGTTTACAAGTTCTAGGACGAGAGGGAGCTATGAAAGCCATGTATGAGCGCCTATCTCTGTGTCATTACATATGAGAGACTGATGAGCACTTACTGGGTTGTGATACAGGAGCGGACGACGATGGTGCTGGTGGATTTGGCCGGGGGGAGGAAGATGGAGCTGGATCAAGGGGGAAAGGTGCAGGCGCTCGACGCCCTTGGGGAAGAGAAGGGGGCCGTATCTGGCCACTGTTTGTAGGGTTCGGTGTTGAGTGGTGTCCATTTGAGAGCCCGTTTGAGAGCCGCCATGTGTGAACTGAACCATTCGGATGGCTGTTAGGGACCTGAGCTGGAGCGCGAAGGGTTTGATTTCCAGCGGCGCTACTGACGCCCCTAACGGCCTGGTTTGGGACAACCGGGTGATTCGTTTGAGCTGGCACATATGGAACGGGTGCAGGTGCTCTTTGGCCAGATTGCGCAATGAACATAGCAGAATTGGAGTTTGCACGCTTCAGCGAGGCCCGGACGACGTATTCATCTAGTGCTTTGAGAGCAGCGATCTAATTTTAATAGTTAGTCAACTGGCCGTGATCTGAAGTGTTGGAATGACATGCCTTGTATGCCACTGGCTCTGGATTGTTTGGATCCGTAATCGCCTGTCGCATTTGCTGAACGATATTGCCGTCAATATCATCCTGGCAAGTCACGAACGGGTGATGTTTCGAGCAAACACCACAAGGAGTGCTGTCATCACGGAGGCTCAGAAGACTGGTCCTACTAGCGTTGTCTTGATAGCTGTCGTTCATGGTTGCCATATTCTTCCGTCGACGCTTTTTGGGCTTTCCAGAGGTTTCCGGAAGAAATTGGGACTGGACTGGTGGTAGCAGATTCTGCAGGGTGGCGATATCTTCCTGCACAGGTTCTAAGTCAGGATTTGACGCCCCATCAGCATCCGACCCATCTCCATCAACAGCATAATCGCTATCATCATCAAGCTTGTTAGCAGCCTTCTTGCGAGAGGGGGCATCAGGCGCTGTTTCCACATAATCCTGAGAAATGGTGAAGTCTGTAACACATCTAATGTGCTGGACAATATTTTTACGCACCGCTTTAGTGGCCTTGCGACGCACACCACGTCCCGACTGTTCTCGTGCTGCCGTAGCCGCCTCTTCTTCCTGTTTCTTCGATTGATCCAAGACCTTCGCCCAAAAATCTGCGTCGGCTTCAGCATCCTCGCCCGCACCAGCTTTGTACTCGGTGAGGACTACATCTGAGCCCGCTTGAGGCTCCCATATGTTTGTGAAGCCAAAATTCAGGCCAGTCGAGCTCTCTTCATCAAGAGGCTTTTCCGCTTCGGCACGGACGCGATCGATGAGATCATCAAGCTCTTCGCTCGAATCTAGTGCTAGATTAGCATTGGTATGACTCAACATGTAACTGGACTTACAGGTGGTATTGATCTTTGCGTTGGGCTCGAATAGGGCCTTGGCACCATAGCTCAGCATAGACTGAAGTGAGTTATCTTGAACATCTTCGTCGTCCATTTTCTTGACAATGACATGATCAAGAATTAGTTTCTTCTTGCCAATTTCGACCATCTTCTCCTCCGCCGAGTCCTTCACCATCAAGGTAAAGACAAGGACGGGCTTCTTCTGGCCCATTCGATGGGCTCGAGCGATGGCTTGGAGATCGTTGTGCGGATTAAAATCAACGTCCTAAGAAAACGGTGAGCAAGTTATTCCTAGAGATACCGCGGGACATACATGTAAAATAACAACGTCAGCGGACCAGAGGTTGATGCCAACACCTCCAGCCTTAGTAGAAAGAATATAGATGAAGTAGTCAGCTCCAGGCTTATTGAAGGCATCCATGTCCTTCTGTCGCTGTCGTGACGGGGTGTCACCATCCTAGTCCCTGGCCGTAAGTATAAAGCTCCCAGCGATTGAGGTAATACTCACTAAACGAAGGTACTTGTATCCTTCTCCCATCAAAAAATCTTCAATGATGTTCAAAGCGATCGTGAACTGGCATATGGAGATATCAGTTTGAGACTGATGTATGTATGAACTTCTTTCCGTACTTGACTGAATAGAAGAACACGATGGCCGCGGGCTTTCAATTTGGGAAGCATCATCTGGAGGAATCGGAGTTTGGTACTAGCTTCAACAAGCTGTTTGTGGGCTTCGGCTCGTGAATCTGTGGGCTGTTCTAATTCGAGGCTGACCAAGTAAGGATGCTGAAGGGATCTATCGGAAACGAATGACAAAGTCAACTCCAGCTTGACACCCGAGGGAGGCGATCTCACTTGCGGATCTGCATGAGGGCGTTGTTCATGTTGACTTTGCCGCTGAGCTTCACAGTGGTTCCACCTTGTACCTGTGCAGCATTTTGCGCCAGATTGGCAAGGAGCTGAGGGCTGTTGTCTATTTCAAATCTTATGAGAATTAGATCCGAGAGATGGTTTGTTGCTTACTGAGAATCGATTTCCAGACCTCCAACTGCAAGGTTGTCATATTGACGGGAACGATAACCTCGTGCTAGAATGTGATGTCAAAGCAAGGTCGCGTCGACATGAGAAGAGTTATACAGACTTTTCGAGGGAGATCCTTCATCACATCAGCCTTCACTCGTCGCAGGAAGTACGGCCTCAGAATGCCGTGCAACTCCTTTACCAACTCCTCGGTAAGGTTGTCAGGATCGAACTTGGCCTCATATGCTGGAAGGTCGTTCCACACATCTGGGTCCAAATAATTCAGTAGATTGAACATCTCGCGAATATTGTTGTTGATTGGGGTCCCAGTCATGAGGATGCGATGCTTTGAGTTGAGTTCCTTCATGCGTTTGAATATAAGGCTGCCATCCGATTTGACTTACGCAGAGGATGGAGAAGCAGTTAGAATGGGCGGACATGTAGATATGGCAGGACTCACGCCGTTGGCCCTCGTCTACAATTGTCACCTATCGAAGCAAATCGATAAGTAATGTGAAATGAAATATGACACAATGATGCCCACCTCCCAGCGTGGAACCCGCTTGAAAATAGGGCCGAAATCTCTGGGATTCGTGATTGAATCATAGGTCGCCAAAAGTACATGGTACGCCAATTTGCTTGATTGAGTTGATGGGTTGACGAGTTCATACTGTGCGATTATCTCGCGAGATTTCGCTGACCCAGCGAACATCACCACACGAACGCCAGGGGCCCAGAGCTCCATTTCACGAACCCAGTTGGTTATAGTGGAGTTGGGTACAACGATGAGGATTGGGAAGATCTTCTTCTCTCTGACAAGTGTTCCTATGAAGGTCGCAATCTGCACAGTCTTCCCCTGGAAAGAAAATGAACGGCGTCATGGCGAGACTCAGCCCCAGAGGAAGTGATTCATTTACCAGACCCATTTCGTCAGCTAAAATACAGTGCTGATGATTCCACCAGCAGTTGAATAGCCACCTGAGTCCGTCCAGCTAGACGACAATGAGCCATTCGTGTCCCAGAAGCGTAAAATAAGGGGTGCAATACCTGAAAAGGCTTGAGTTTCAAAGGTTCTGGCTGCCAATCGGGCTGCACCATTGGGCCAAACTGCTTTGGTTTTCGATCATCTCGACGACGCTCGAGCTCCCTCGTCAACACAGGAACAAACACACTCCGAGCGAGGACCAGATTGTCAAAGGCAGCTCGAAATGATCTAGCACCTTCCTCGTCTGTCGGAGGAGTATCCCATGTAGCTTGACGACAAACAAGTTGAGTAATGGAAACAAACAACAGAAAATGCAGGACGAACCAGATTCATGCGGTAGGTCGAGCCATTTGATGAAAGCCCAGACTACATCCTTGCAATCTCTCGAAGTGATTTCACCGTTACGTCTTTTTCGCTGCGCCCACGTTTCAGTGAGCAGGTTGTCAAGCTTGACTCCGTCGATAATCTCCACTTTCTCGTCATCATTCTCGTCTTCCTGGCCGCTTTCCTCGTCAGAGGTGACGATCTGGTTAGTCTTCTTTTTCATTGGTTCTCGCTTGGGGGCAGACTTCGACCTTCTCTTTAGGAAAAGGACGTCAAGAATGCGATCAACAGTTTTCCATGCCGCTGGTATTCGGAGCTCAGCGTCAGGATCAGAAGATGGAGTGATTTCGAGTTGTAGATCATCATCCAACAAACGGGGGATTGTGTTATGAATGGGCTCGTAGGTGGCACCAGTAGCTTTGGCTCGGGCAGCAAGACGTTCCTGCACCTCGGAAGATGAATATTCGAGTAACTGAGGCCGTGACTTTGTGCCTTTGCCGCGGAGGAAATTATTCAACTTTGGTTCTGCACGAGCGGCAAGAAAACGATGCGGGACCCATTCAACACGCCTGCGTAGTTTGGTTAGAGCTCATGGACGAGATAGGACACAACCGAATCTTTGCGACCTACTTGAAGCTACGGGCCTCCCACTTGACCAAGTACTCTCGAGGCAGGAAACCTTTCACTTGGGGGAATTCGCCAGGTGCAAGTTTGGGCTCTTGGGCTTTGGCAGGGTACGGACGCCATGCTAAAATGCAGTCCACTGGATAAACCCAGGAGTGACAATCCTTACACTGCCAACCGAAGTCATGATATTCCGCTGCTATCCTTGCGGGGGAAAGCTTGGTGTCCTCATCGGCCTGCAGGGGCGGCAGATGCTGATAGTGAGCTGCTCGGCGGCAGGTCACACACCGGAAAAGAAGGGGAGGGGGAGGGGGAGGCTGTGACTGTGCCACATGTTTGACGGAGGGTGGGCCCACAGGATCTGACTGGGGAACTGGATCAGGCGAGGGTAGTGAAGGGTTTGTAGAGTGAGACTGGGGAAGCATTTCAGAGCAACCGAGGCAAGGACTCATATCAGAGCAAGATGAACAGATATAGGAGGTCGTTTCGAGAGCTGATAGATCTTTCCTCTTGGGGGGAGGAGAATCGAAATCATCACTATCCGAATCACGAAGCTGGGATTTCTCCTCGAGCTTCCGAATGTCCCTGATCATTTGATCGCGGGTAGCCTTAGCAAGGCACCCAAAATGGACAGCCTGGCAACAGAATTTGCAAGCAACCCAACCTCCCTTACTGGAAATGATTTCCTCCTCGCCCATCTCGAATTCATCGAGCTTACGCTTCCGCCCCCGCCCTTTCGGTTTTTGCATGTGCGTAGGCGCAGTTCCACATTTTACGCAATTTGGCATATGCGTATACAAAGGACCGTCAGCACCGTCAGATTCGGTCGCATACACGGAGAAAGGGGTGACGATGGCGTATTCGGCAGCTGCACGCGGTCCCTTGCGCGCCTTTTGACGCGGTACAGGTGCTGCCTCTTCGCTCGCATCGTCGCTCACAGATATTGGATCTGATAGAGCGCGCGAATAGGATACTGGGGGATTGCGTCTCCGTGACTTGCGAGGGCTGAGAACTGGCGGGTTCCTCGCTGAGCGCGTGATACGAACAGGAGGGGTCATATCGTCGGACTCGAGCTCATCCTCCTCATCCTCATCGCTTCCTGATGGTATATCCCATGAATAATCGGCTCGCGTAGGTCGTCGGGTAGCTTTGTGATTCGAAGGGAGGGGAGGTCGATCCTTTGGGAGCACGACAGAAGACCTCGGATCGAAGTCTTTTTCTAGATGACCAGCGGCTTTATCCTCCTCTATGGAAGAGTCGTGAGTTTATTAACACGCGAATATTGGTATTTTGCGCACCATATTCATCCAGCAGTTCCGGGAAATATTGTCGCATGAGGTTTGGCGTGAACTGCAGACGCACAAAAAGCGCGTCAAAAACCTATATATCAGTCGGAGACGAACATAAGACTTACCTTTCGTACCACCTCATCACGAGTGCGCGCGTAATAATACTTCCTGCCGTTGGGCCAAGTGAATTCTGCCACAATCTCTTGCAGCTCGAGCTTGTCAAGGTCGCCGACAGGGTCATCCTCGACTTCATCTTCGCTCTCATCGGATATCGTTATTAACGTTTCTGCAGGCGAAGCTTTCTGGTTCTTGTTTACGTGGCCATTGCGCCACGATGCTGGCTGAGGTAGTTCAACCCAGAAACGCCGCGTAGGTGTAAGAGGAGGGTAGAGCCGACTTTCGTTGGTAGGTGTGGGCGAGTCATCAGACATCGAGCTCAGGTGTCCTTGACACAACGGGCCCTGGGGTTAGGTGGTCTTCTGTATCGAGACCAGCAGAAGGAGGAACAGAGTTGACAAACGGCCTCAGAATAGCAGGGTTGCACCGCCACTGCTTTCCATAACGGGCCGGCGCTTGGCTTTGGCAATGAATAATAGGTTTTAAATTACAACATATCACTGCTGCTATTCTATGCTTGTCTTGCAGGCTCTGGGACAGTGGGTGTGGGAGGAGCTGGAGGGGTATCCACATTTGCATTTGTATCCACCTGGGATGAATCTTGAATAGCCTCTGAATGGCCATTGGTTGTTGTATGCTTCTTCTGGCCCTCCACTTTCTGGGCAAGCATGTCCACAATCTCGAGATAAAATGTCGCGGGTCGGAATTTTATTGATTTTCCCGTCTATTCCAGGCAGTATCTGTTGTCAATGTTGATTCATGCCACAAATCTGAATACTAACCAAGTCAGCCCATGCAAACCTTGCATGATTCACCCAGCCCACCTAGGTTATTCAACCATAATAAAGGGCGTTAGCAAATTGAAAAGTAGAGTCCCCAGTGCCACTTACCAGATCCAGGTGATTCACATTCTCGATAGTTCCTACATATTTGCCCCCTAGAATTGGGTCAGCAACAAGCATAGAGCTATCAAGCAACAGCGCACATTTTGATGACTTGACGGAGACAAGGCCATCATTTGGACCCTCCGCTTCCAGAATGACACTGTGTGGCCACCTGTAGTTTCCAGTGAGTCTCTCAGTCAATGTTGGTGCCAGAAAACCTACTTGAAAGTATCAATCAAGCCAGGGTTATAGCTAGCTCCAAACGAAAAATAGTCGACGTCAGGTGCGTCAGGTGTTTCCTCATTGAACTGTGCCATAGCCTCTGGAGTCAGGGATTCGAAAGCTTTCCCATCGCCTCCGCCATTTGGTAATAGGTCGAGGAATTGAAGGAATTGCGGTAAACGTTCCTCTAGATGTTTGATCATATGAATGAGAAGGTGTGCGTATACGAAACACGTTGCGAAACTTACGACCCAACATCTCAAGAAAAGTCGTGGCAAAGCTGGAGCCTCGGTGAGGACTGGCAATGCACGTCACAGATACGGGAGTAAACCGATCACTTCGCAACTTGCTAACGAGATATCTTGAGTCCAAACCACCCTAGAGCCATCAGTGAGCACGATTTCCATCATGGCTAGGCAGTAATCATACCATGCTATGACCTTAGAGCGTTCCGTTAGCATATCGCGCTGAGCATTAAGACGAAGAAGTATACATACCAATGAGATGGACTTTGCGACCAGGGAGCTCCTGAATCTACGGGTTAGTTACGTTGACAAGGGAGCGGTGGAAATGAAGCACGGACCCGTGAAATGATTGACTCTAGCACGGTAGCCCTTTCCTGGATACTGCTAGTTGCAGGAACCTGTTCATACGAAGTCAGCGGAGGAAGACGAAACAAGCCAAAGAGCGCACCCTGGCAATCAAAACCTCGCATCCGATAGCTTCCAATGCCTCCTTGATGCCCCGCCAGTATGAAATACCAATGGTGGCAACAGAAACAGAGTCGAAGCCAAGGAGGCCATGGGCAAGAACACAGGCTTCTTTTGGAGCCAAATCTATTACGACAAGAATCGTCAACCCGGCCCCAAGGTTGTAGGGGATAGAACAGCAAGACTCACATCGTTTTCTTAGTTTGTCTTCGGAGGTCTCGACAGCATCATCTTTGTCCTTGTCGTCTAGCAGTGGCTCCACATCTTGCTTATGTTGGAACCACCACCCAGGCGCAAAAGAAGGCCGAGTCTCGCTCGGCGCCGATGTGTGCAGGCTTCGCGATTGAATAGTCCGTAACGAATCAATAGATGTTCTAGATGGGGTATTTTGTCGAATTAGAGTGGGAGTAGAAGATTTAATTGGATTGTATTCGAGATCATCAGATTCGGGGTCGGAAGGGCGAGGTGGGAGGGATAACTCGGATAGGGAGGAATTGGCGAGCGTGGTTTGTCTTGCGAGGTCCAGTAATGGTGGCGCCCGCACTGGCATGCCAAGCATATTAGGAAGAGGCCGGGCGGCGTCTGACCGATGTATTGACGCGGAACGGGAGTGTGTACCATGTCGGGACGGTTGAGTGCAGTCCGTTGTCAACGCCTCTTGCAAAGCTTTGCTCAACTCTCTTGATTCCTCGTCTTCAAATGTAGAGGCAGAGCTTGAGGGCAGTGATTGATCCATCCGAGAAGGACTACCATGATGCGAAGATGCGGATGGACTTGGGGGAAGAGCATCGATGGCCGGCTGAGGATATAGGAGCTTGGAGCTGCTGGCGTGTGCTGCTGCCAGAGGCCGAAGTGTCGATGTCGACGCGCGAAGCATTTCAGAATTAGGGCTGGGCGAGCGAGAATTATCCAATAAGTTATCGAGCCTTGCAGATAGGCTGTTTGGATCCCTCAGACCTGACGACATGCAGGTCGTCTGAGGGCAGGCAGGATGATGATGTCACAGCCTCGTGACAAGTGACTTGACAGACAGAGAAGCTTGCCTGAGGCCCTGAGCCATGTCGTTGCAGGGTGTTCCAGCTGTCCCTGATAGGACGACTACCGAAGCAACACTAGCTAGCACTTTGGGCAAGGAGACGAATCCAGAGAGGTACAGAGCCCCTCCGACTACGCCGTCAACCGCAACTGACGCCCTCACCCATGCCCCTTCGTTCCTAGTACTCCAATTTACATCTGTCTGTTTGAAGGTTCCGCCCTAACACCCTGCACATGTTTGCTCCATTCTTATCAAATAATTCTTAGATTGCAATCGTCTCTACCCAAATCGCAAAAGATTGGAAATGCATCGACGTCGAGACCATAACACAGACGACAGCCAGAGTAAAGTTTTGACTTGGAATGAGTAGGCTGATACGAGAAATGGCCATGGAATACAGCTGTATCGATGTTACATCGGGGTCTCTGATTAATCATACCCTTTACCACTCCGATGTTTAGTCCGTGCTCCTTTGAAGTGTTTCTTCCCCACTGGAATCGGAATGTGGAGGCCGCCCTCGATTGGTCTTCCATCATTTCCAATTACCTTTTGGTGCGGAAAGCTCATCGTGCGCACAAATGCTTCCCCACCTGTAGCAGCCTTTCCACTCTTCCTGAATGGTGTGTCTGATAGACCTGTACCCTCTGCGAAGAAATCATCATCCAATCTCTTTGAGCGTGCACTCTGCCCTGCGGGCCCCTTATTGGCTGTCAGAGGAGATGATGATGCAGGCCCCGTATAGGTGACGGCGTCCTTGGTGACGCGAGTGGTGGGAGCCTTCTTCTTCCCAGCGCGCTCAAGAGCTTCCAGCGTGATGGCTTGCTGACCTGCGTTGAACTCGTCCCCTGAGATGCCGCCAGGGGGTGGATGGCAGAAGAGGAGCTTTGCATTGATGTAATCCTTGAGGATGTAACGGGCTGCGCGAGCCTCGTCAGGGTTACCTTGGCCCGCCCTCGTGAAACCACGCGCAACTATAAGAATGGATAAATCAGCCGAAGCACTAGTGGCGTAGCTCCGCTGGGTTCAAACGTACCAGCGTAAGTTTTGAGTAGGTCTTCAGCATGAATTTTGCCATCTCCACCCTCATCGGCTAGTTTTCTTGGAATGCTCAGTCCATAAATCGCTTCGATGACTGGCGTCACGATTCTCCTGACAACAAGCTCGACCGGTGCCGTGTACTCTCGCATCTGATCGATGGGAAGAACGCCGTCACATACAAGCTCGGCTTTGCTGGTAGCAAACTGGGGGAAAACCAGACCAGGACAGTCGCAGAGCATGATTGATTGTGAGAGGTGGATGGTCTGGAAATGCTTCGTCTTTCCGGGGGTCGATGATACGCTGACTTTCTTTTCACCAATGAGCGCGTTGATCGTGCTTGATTTGCCGACATTAGGATAACCGACAAGGCCAACATTCAGCTTTGGGACTTGGCCACCTGGGGGAGTAAAGACTGATTATGCAAACCATGTGAGTTATTGAGGGATAATCGACGATAAAATTTGACATACGGGAAAGATCGGGGGCTGATTTGATGAACAAGTCCTCCAGTTCCAGGACAGTGAGGACTCTTGTGCGAGGATCCTGGTCAACAATTTTCGCTTCCTCTTCCGCTCGGGCAGCTTTTCCAACATTTTCATCTTCGCTAGAGAAACTGTCTTCGTCCTCGTAGTCAGAATCGCTCTCCGTTTCCACTTCTTCTTCTTCTTCGTCTTCGTCTTCTTCTCCTGCCTCCCGCCGCGCTGCTTCTTCAGCGGCAGCACGAGCTTCTTGGAGCTCTTTGGCGTTTAGGGCGGAAAAGAAAGCGAACTGAACGCCATTCTTCTCAAAGTAATCGGCCCATTGCCGCCTACTCATTATCATCAGATAGATTGGGACGAGGTATGAAGGCATTGAACGGACCGTTGTTCCAGACTGAGAAGATCTGCTTTGTTGACGAGCAGCAGGGCTTTCCGGTATCCCCTCCCGGTTCCCTTTTCTCCTTCTGGCCCCTCAACATCATGTACATAGTCCTCGAGGTCCTCGCAGCGGAATCGTGCAGGGTTACGAGCATCGATTATTTGGACGACCAAGTGGGAGCGCTCTAGAACCCGCCAGAGTTGCCTCCATACCTCGAGGTTCCGTTCGAATGGAGTAAACATCAGGTCTTCGGATTCTTGCAATCTGGAATATGTAATCGTGATGGTTGAGTACTATTCGAGCGCTGGTCCCCTTGCTGACTCACTGTGCTAGACTCCGGCGCCACTCAAGGAATGCGACTCTCTCTTGCTTGTCGACCTCTGCCGCTGTCATTGATTTAGTCCATGGAGGCCGTCTTGGAACTCGCAGGGCCTTCTTGTAATGTGAATGCTTGCTCAAAGCGGCTCGCTCCTCGTCTGCGGAAAGGAGGAAAGGGTTGGCTGCAGAAGAAGAGCCCACCCCAGGAGCAGATATAATTTTCACATTCTGCTTTTCTATTGGATGATATTAGCTCTTGACATAGCTGAAGCTCGAAAACTTTTACTCACCAGCAGTGAATTCTGTGTCTGCTAGCTGAGCGGTATTGAGGAAATCGTCGAGGTCACGCTCATATGTTACCGACTGAAGGCGTGTAGTTGAATCTACGTCTGCAAATCGCTAAGTTTATGTGCCACTTCAGCATACAGCACACTTCTAAACAAGCAGAAAGAAAAGCATTTACGTCCGGGTTCTTTCGTTTTTCTCTGGCATCCTTTGCTTTTTTGTTCAATATGGCATGTCCGAGCCCAACCGCATTTTTTGACCTAGGAAGAGGCTGCCGATCCCTAGTCAGATTGGCCTGCAGAGAAAAATCGGGGCAGGAGGGATGCAAACCATCGGGGTTGTTTGTTTGGTTCGAGGGGGTTTTCACGTGCTGTCCGTCATCATTGCATCCGTTTTGCCCCCTTGGACCTGACCTGAACCCTCGCGGAATTTTGGTGTTGGCATCAGGCTCAGCCTGAATGCTACCAAAGACCCGCAGCATAACCCATGGCCAGTCGTGCTGAAAGCTCGTCTGCTGCGCGACTAAGGGACTCAGACAGTGATGCTGCCGGTGATGCGCGTGTCCGACGACCGAGCAGTCCAGTCCATATTCGATCCAACTCAGTCACCTTTGGTCCGCCCAAAGACTCACCGACCCCACGGAGAATGGACAGTCCGTCCAAACGTTACTCAGGCCTCCATCCTCGACCCTCGCTAGCAAATTCGAGGGTCTCCTCAAGTGGAGCACTGCCCAAGCGCACCCACAGCTTCTCTGCAAACGATCCAAACGGGGACGTGCCCAGACCATCCTCGAGCCGACGCAACGATGGTTCGAAAAAGAAGCGAAGCTCTCGCAAGTCTGGTACTCGTCGAGACGCTCGAACAATCGACTACGGGCTGGGTTTGCTTGATGACCCCTCAATGCTAGGTAAGGCTTCATGTGAAATTGCACTCCTTTTATTTTTAGAGTTTACTTACCATATATGTAGACCCCGCTACCCGAGCACGCATTGCTGAGCTTGAAGCCAGAGTTGATGACATTAACCCTGCCTCCCTTCCTCCCACCCAACTTGACTTACCTTCTCCCTCCCATGACCCCCAGCAACCCCCACCTCCCCTTCTACACCTTCCGGCACCGGTGGAAACGCCGCCCCGGGTTGAATTTCCAAGACAAACACCCTCTCCTCGCTTGCCCTCATCACCATCCTGGGAAGATGGACCTCCCTTACGCCCTGCTTCCTCTAATCGTCGCCGTATCAGCTCCGTGTTCACAGATGTCAAGGACAAAATGGGTAAACACCCTTCTCAGCGCACGACGAAACCGTCGAATGCCTCACCATTGGAGTCCGCTCGAGCAATACAGGAGTTGCGTGCAGGTACGCGTTTCTCGCCGCTGGTCCCAATACGCGTCACTTACGTAGACGCGTAGAGAACCGTATCGACAAGTACCGGAGCGAGCTGTCTCAAGGCACTCTTGAACGTACTAGGGCCGTCAAAGCTCAACTTGAGACTCGTTACCGCCTCATCTACGGAGCACTGGACAAGGGGGAGGAACTTCCTGACCTCATCAAGGTCATCAAATGGAGAAGAGATATGTCAGACAGTAGACGGCGAGACCTTCGTCACCTTATGATGACTGAGGTTAATGATACGTCGCCAGAACTGGGTGGGGCAAGATTCCGTTCCTCCATGATGGAGCGCACAGAGTCGACAAACTATGCAACCGAGGCCGCCCAGCTCTTGTGGCTTCCCCATCTCTCTTCCTTGCATTCTCGCTTCATCCATCCATCCGGCCGCCGAGACAGCAAGGAATGGCACGTCACAGCCCAGGTTGTCCAGGATTATGTTCTCTATCGTCAACTTCCTGTGCCTCAGCCGAAACCTATGCCGTCTCCCAAGCCTCTTGCGCCCCGTAGTATTCTATCTACGTCATCTCCAAGAGCGTCACTGGAGGGCGGTAACGGTGTGCGTGTACCGTCGATTGAGGTTGAACGCTTCGCATCGCTTGCAGAATTGGAACGCGCTAGTTCGAAGGATCAAGACAATGCAAGTATAGGCGGGAGACGATCCTTCCAACAAGCTCTGCCTGATACAACGACGACATCTCCGCGTAGTAGCGTAAAGGGCTTCCGGCTCTCACTTAGCGGACTGAGTAACATTCGTGATCCCCGCCGTGTGTTCACTCGCACTTCACGGCCGACTAGTCCGACTTTGGATGGCCCATCTTCTCCTCCCCTAGGGGCAACCGAGTTCTCCTTTTCACCGTCCAGTAGTCGACATAACCTCGCCGGTGCGAGCCAGATCGTTGGGCGAGCACGACGAGGGACCGGGGTTTACAGCGACGATCCCGGAAGCTCTGAGATGTCGCTATCTGAAGGCGTCACCGATGCCGATGACGTTTTCATGCGGAGCGATCACAGGCGCAGCGATCGGAGGAGAACAACAGGGTCATCACGGCCAGATCTGGTCTCTGCTAGCGAAGATGATTATCGTCCTGGTCGCTACGGTGCTCTTACTCGAGGATTCGGCAAACCAAATTGGGTATCGCCACTTTTCTCTCGACGGAACACTGGAAATATACTGGGATCGTCCTCGAAGGACGTGCAGTCGGCAACCTCGGGGGGTGAAGAGGCTCCTGACGTGGATGAGTTACCAAAACGCATGGCTGCTGGCACGCATGCCTTCACTGCAGGATTCTTATCACAATTTCCTCGGACAGAGCCGGCTAACCCACAGGTGGTATCATCTAAGTGGGAGGAGACGCAGCGAACGCTTCGTGATCATTACGCAGAACGCCAGTTGTAAGGCCTAGATTCTGTCCTAAAATGCTGCCAGCTAATCATTTATTATCTTTTAGGCTCCTCACCCAACTCCGCATGCAAAACGAT
Organism: Clavulina sp. PMI_390; assembly: GCA_015039315.1. Lineage (NCBI taxonomy): Eukaryota > Fungi > Basidiomycota > Agaricomycetes > Cantharellales > Hydnaceae > Clavulina > Clavulina sp. PMI_390. The sequence continues at coordinate 406,347 of WIDE01000002.1, read as the reverse complement.
CATTTAAGTCGGGCAGCACTCGATACCCGGGCAGAGATGGTTGAGTTCATGAGCGTACGGAAGCTACTCTCGTCTGAGATCGGTCAACATGACGAGGAGGTCTCGATGGAGCTTCTCGAAGCCTTTGTACCTTTTTCAGGGTATTACACACAGGCCTACGAGGTCGTCGAAGCTCTCCATGCATACCGTGTCAAGCGCGTGGCCATTGTCAAACAATTCTTGTCTCATGCGAGAGCTGGCAAGATTCCATGGTTGGAGTCTGTGATCGTTCAAGATTCTGACCAATTGGTCCAAGAGGTTACAGCCTGGCAGGATAGGCTAGAGCACTGGTGGGATAGTGTTTCGGAGAAGCTAGAGATGCTCAAGATCAAGAAGACTTCTTTAGAGGAAGCCGTTGTCAGTCTCAAGTTACTGCACACCACAGTCGCCATGCAGATTGATACTGTATATCCCGAGGTGAGTGTTGTATGGCTTTCTGCATTGCTTTCGTCTCCTAATCTCAATCCCTGGACTCTCCACTTAGTTGTCCCGCAACTTTGACCTCGCTCGGCAGCTATCCGTGACTGGGCAGACCACCCTTCCATATATATCCAGTCTTCCCCCCTGGGCTCGCGAGGTCCTTGGCCCACTTATCGAGTATATTCTCAGCACATTGGCCTTCCTTGTCCAGTTTTTCCTTCACCCAATCTGGGTGATCCTTCCCAGACCCATTCAGATCGTCCTCTGGTTCCTCGCCTTGTTGATCATGGGTATACTTGGCACCATCCTGACGAGCCTTGTGTGGGTTTGGTGGACCGGATACCAATTCGGCCAATATCTCTCTCATTTCATCCTGTTCCGCGCACTGTCAACCGGTGTTGGACTCGTGTTAGGCTTCTTCTCAAACATCTTCAGGGCTCACTGGAAGTTCTTCTTCATGATTACCTTCCTGTCCATCTTCTGGTATGTCACGACGCCCGAAGATGATGATATAGACCCATTCGATGTCTTGATCAGCTCAAGCTTTCACGAGCTTTGACGCACGGGTTGGATTGCCCTCCACTACTCTTTTTTATATTATTTTTGAGCCTATCTATCGCTTGTTTATTGCTGTCCACAATTCTTTCTCTTCCCTTGGGCCGTTCTTTGTCGCCGCCCCGTGTTTGGCGACTCAACTTTTCTTCAATCTTTCATTTGGTTGATTCTCCTCGCTTTGCGCTCAGACCTCCCTACTCCTTTGATTGCTCGCATTCCTAGTAATTTTACGGACCATCAGGCAGTAAACGATATCCCACTGTAATTTACTCATTTCATAGCATTTGGTGTGGTCGGCCTAGCCTTAAGCTAGGTATTAGGCACCCCGCAATCAACAAGCGAAATTCGTTTCACGAGGGTATTGGGCCATGAAGAAAATACTGAATGAATATAGGTATGGGTGCTCCACAACTAGGAGAGTTTCCTTCACTTCTTTGCTGGAGGGGCCGACGGTGCGGGGCTTGGCGTAGGGTTTGCGGTTACCGGCGTACTTGCCTTTGCTATGTCTGCAACCGTGCCGCTACCTGCTGGTTTGGGAGGCAGCGCACGACTGGCGCTCTGATCTCCTCCCATAGCAGGGACAGGGACAGGGATAGGCTTCACGCCCGCTGGTGTAGGAGGTACTCGGGGTAATGGTGGCAGCGTTGTCAAAGGATACGACGTTGTGGGTCGCACCACGGCGCCAGTCCCACCCGACCCAGGACTACCAATTGCACCTAACCCCGGGCTCCCGGTCGCTGCACCCGACGCTACTCCAGGAGGACGCACGGTTGGGTTGAGGCTGTACGGTGACGGCCCTCCTGTAGTGGAGTAGATTGGCGGTCGGAAAGTCTGCCCATCAGCAGTAGAGACACCATAGTATCGGCCCGTGTATTTGTGGGCGGGTGGGCCCGGCGGAGCAGGGAAGGGGCTGGAAGTACCAGATGAAGTGGCACTGGTGCCTGGGAGACTTGCTCCGAGAGTCGGGGCGGTTGTCGTATATGGTCGATATGGGTAAGCGTAGGGATTAGTAGTAGCTGGTGAGCCAGTGGTGGAGCCTGAAGGAGTCATAGGAGAATATTTTATAGCGCCTGGAGCTCCAGGGATTGGTGTCGATTTGTATGGTGAATAGGAGCCAGGTGCAGGGGGAGGGCGTGGAGAGAAGAGGTTGAATGATGATGGGGAAACCCCAGCTGAGGTGGTCATGGGCGACCACCCAACGGCACCCATAGGACGCGGCATATAGGGTGACATGACAGGTTGGGGAGGTAGTGATGGGTTCGGCTTTGGTTTGGCTTTCGCCATCGCGGCCCTTTCTGCTTCGCGAGCTGCTGTCGCACAGTCCCGACATCGAGGTGCTACATACAGGGTAAATTAGAAGGACGCGAGTTTAGACATGGGGAGCTTAGGCAGTTGTTAGCGACGAGAAAACTTACCGAAACCTTCCTTGACTACATCCTCAGCCTTGCGATTGATGGACTTGCCACAGGTTCCACAGGCTGTTTTGACCCGAGAAGTGGCCTTTCGTGCACCAGCTTCAGTTGGGTCTAGCGAATCGGGTAATTCGCGCACAGGAGCTGTAATCTGCCGGCCAGAGGAGGTAACGTATTTCGGGGCAGGGGGCTTTGGCGCAGTCTGAGGCGTCGGGTTGTGGTGGTGGTGAGGCGCTTTTCGTTTCTTCGGTATTTCTGGGGTGGGAGGTCGCATCCTGAGCGCTTTCAACGCCATGGGTTTGGCTTCGAATGGATCAGCAATAGCCTGGGGACCTGTCAGCACTAAGCATGTCAAATATCAAATTGAAAGCTTTTACCGCCTTTATTCGCTCAAAGTCTGGCCCATCTGGCAAGCGATGCGGTATATAAGATCGATTAACAGGTGCATCCACCTACAACATGAATCAGAGTTAGCACTAAGCCTTTGAGTGACACGAATTGTGGAGCTGACCGCTTTCTTTAGCATTTCTTGGACCGCTTGGATTGTCATATTCGAAAGGATAACTCTCTTTTGCATCGCTTCCCATAGAGGTGTCCCTGCATGTACAAACCGGATCGTGAACGGATGCTGAGCTGCAGATTGTGGGGCTTTCTCTGGTGATATAGCAGGGATGACGGTAGAGAGAAGAATAGTTGGAGGGACGCCAAGCCGCAACACTCTCTCTATAATTGAGTATTCGAGGGGGAGGATAAAGCGTTCTGTAGGGTTCTCGCGAAACTCGAGTAGAACATCGGTGGAAGTGGTAGCTCGCACAGTGTTGGGACCTGGAGGTTGGGCTAGCCCGGGCGGGGTTTGATCATAGTTTACTTCAATAATTTTAGTGTCCAAGAATATATGTGGGCCAATCTCGAGATCACAGCGGCCCAAGAAGACGAGGGTGTGTGGAGGTTGTGTGATCTCGACTTTGTCCTTTCCGCGGGATCGAGAGGAGAATTTGGCAAAGGGAGGGTGGTGAAGCCAACGCGCTCTTGCTTTGATGGAATATGAGATTGATATAAGTTAACTTTTGCATAATACTTACATTGCCGCAAGGACTGGAGCAAGACAAGGCTGGTCAGGTAAGAAGTATTAGTTTAGTCCATCGATGGTATGGGAACAAGCATCACCTCTGAGACATTAATTAGCTTCTATGTTCATTTGAGACAAGCGAAAAGTAAGTGCTCACATCAGCTATGCTCTTGAGTGGTGCCTCCTTGGCCTCGTCGTCTGAAGTGTCCTCGTCCATGGGGCCCGCGTCTGTGGCACTGTTTTTGTTTGCCTCCCATCCGGGTTTCTTGCCTACAGCGACGCGTACGTTGCTCATGGCAGACAGATAGTGGGGATTATGTGGGTTGCTGCTAAGCCCAACGAGGTGGTACACAAGTTGCCACTTGACTTTGTACAGCGTCACAGCCACCGCTGAGGAGAATCAGGAGCCAAACAAACACGACACAGCACACGGCCTGTGCACCCCCTCTCACCCCACTCCACGCGCCCTCGCCATGGCGGACACGGCCCCCTTTCTTGGTGAGCAAGATCAGACAAATTTTGCGTATAATTTAGAAGTGATGCTCATTGATGTCCCATCCAGGTTCTCGAACTCGTGAGAGCAATGTTGATTCTGCATCATGGGAGCTTATCTTGAGCTAATAACCGCTCTTATTTGATTTCTAGAGAAGGCCTTTGTCGGCGCTGGTGAGCAGCAATCGCAGCCTTGATATCAATATGCTCATTATCATCTTTAGTCATTATACAGGGTGCGATCATCCTGACGATGCTGGCCATCTCCCTCGGGCTGGTTGAGGGGAATAGTTCGGGGACATCGAGCTCAAGAGTAAGCGTATCGACTGGGGTGTCAGAATACACACTCACCTATCCGAATAGCTCAAAACCCTACCTTGCTACTTTGCAGTCTTCGCCCTTGCTGGTGAGTTTCCTGTTCTACTGGCGAGACTTATACCGTGAATCTAACAACATGTGACCAAATCATATCGCTACAGAAATATTCCATATTAGCCTCAGCTTAGACGCAGTAAGTCCTCATTGCAACCATCTATCTCCAAAACTCACGCTCAAAGTCGGTCACTCTTGGCTAGCTGCGGCTCCGAAACATCATCCAAATCTTCGGCATCTTGATCTTTCAAGGTGGCCTCATCATCTATGGAGCCATCCAAGTCGAAGAGGTATATACTCACCACTGGTCCAGTGCCGTCTCTGCCCCTGATATAGCCCTGTGTAGACAAAGACCGGCCTCGTCACGACTCCTGGCCTACCTTGCGCAACTCACTATGCAGTGCGTGACTCGATTACAGATTTTCATGGAAGATTTCAAGCTCATATCTATCTGCGCTAGACATGCTCAGGGCCTGGCTCCCTGTGGAACCTCGTTGAACCCTTCCAGATTGTGATCCCGGTGGTCCTGTTTGGTACGTAATACCCATGACACCGGCCGGCTTCCCCCCCACTGATCTGATCGCTCCACTCCCAGTCACATGGATCATCTTGGGCTACCTAACATGGCAACTGTATGGCGAATTCGTACGTCCTCTGCCTGACTCTTGCCCAAACTTGGTAACACGTGATGACCTTTGCTGCTTGGTGTAGGGTTGGTTTGTGTTCCGAGTGGTGGGCGCCGACCCCAAGCTCAAGGCCATGTTCGAATATTACCAGATCTTGATTGTGCTGCTCAAGGCAAGCTTTTACACTGATTTGTCTATTTTTTCTATCCTGACCTATTCGCCTCAGTTCGATTACTTCTTCTTCCTTGGGTTAACAATGCAATTGTTGATCCTGGTCTTGACGAATGATTCTGCTCAATATGGCCTTACGATTGCAGCCATTCCCGTAGTGCTGATCCTGCTTGTCGCATGCGGTATCGCAGTAAAGCAGGAAATCAAATGGTGATCATCTTTACGGATTTCATGCCTGGATCGACAGTGTACTGACACCTGAAATTCTCTTCTTTTCCCGACTTTAGGCTTATGACCGTATCGCTTGTGCTACTATTAGCCGCACAAGCGTACTTCATCTACAAGTTCACTCGTCTATTCGCTTCAAGTACAAGACATCAATACGACAGCACAAGAAAAACTCTTGGAGTGTTCAGTAAGTCACCCTCCCTCTAATAAGGATTCTAAGGTAGAACTAATAACACAATTCCCTATCATCAGTCGTTGCCGCCTTCCTTCTCGTCTTCGCCACATTCTGGATCGCATTGAAATGCATGTTGGACTTTGACCATGGCTTGCGTGGCAGCAAGATGAGCGGTAAGATTCTTTCTCTCCAACCCTAGGTCGAACTCTTTACTCATATCCTTCGATTCGGTTGCAGAGCCTACCATCTTCACTCATCACTTCCGAACAGACGCTGAGAAGGCAACAACGCCCATGTCGCCATTATCCCCCAGACCAGGTCCCAACGGTACCGCCGGTGCGAACAACGAGCGAACAAGCTACTTCGGTGGGGAACCGTTGGCGCCGCGGATGTCAATCGAGTAAATGTTCGCAGATTGACATGTATGTGAATGGATGGATCACGACAAAGATGAACTTTTTGACTGGTATATATGTACTATATAATATCCCCCCTTTGACCTGATTTGTTGGGCTCCCGATTCTCTGCTCTTTTTTTGCGCAAGCGCTCTTCTTTCTTGAAGATTCGTTGATACACTAGTAGGAAGCTTTACTTGGCGTAGGACTTTCTCCCTTGCTGGCTTCATGTTTTGTAGTGGTGAAATCAATTTCGCATCCACAATCCAAAATTGACGAGCAATGATCAAAGACAAAACAGACCATATAGATTTATGACGTCTGTGCATCCACAGGAAGGCGAGGTTTATATCTTTCACCGATCGTTCTAACCCCAAAATTGCATGAATTACTCAAAGCACCACAGATGCTTATAGTGTGTCATGGGCACTAGTATTACAACGCGATGTAGACAAAAGAAATCGACAGCAGAACGAATGAACGAAGTATTTGTGCGAAAATTTGCAGAGTGTAGAAATGTCCAAGTATTCAAAGACAGCGGTGGAATTGTAGCGACGAGAGGTGGGTGAAATGTCCGTGTGATGTTGCGAGGATTGGATTATATGTAAGGTACCGCTTTCAGAACGTGTAGAGAAGCGTAACAGCCAAAAGGTGGAGTCGAGTAGACGTCGCAGCAGCTTATCACCTGCCACTGCGCTGATAACGCTGCACCTGAGCCGGTCCAGGTCGGAGCGAGGCAGGCACAGCGGTTGACTGTGATGACGAGGATGAATAACCCCCTGACCCTGTAGCGCCGCCTGTGCGCACAGCAGACATTTGCGCTCTAGGGGGGGATCGAACAGGTTTCACAGTGGAACCGGAGGCCTGTGGGGGTGGTACGGCCGTCACTTGTTCCAGACGATCAATACTGCCAAGCCTTTCCCTGTATTGTTGAGATCCATGCAAGCGTTCATCTGAGCGGCGACTACCACAGCAACACCGCCTTATGATTGCGAGCAGGATTGTCCAAACCAACAGCAGAACAATAAAACCCCCTACAGCAAGGATCGGGATGGAGAGGTCTTTGTTCCCTGTAATCCAAGCCTGCAAATGGATAGTGAAGAATACTCAGCGATTTTGTTGTCGACTCAGGGGTGAGTGTTTTCTTACCTTTATGGTGTTAAATATATTCCCTTGCACACAGTTGCCCGTCTTACATCGCCCACCATAACCTAAGTGATATGATGTCTCCATGAGCGAAGGAAAGTGAGCAATGAGAGAAGCGTGCTTACCGCAAGGAGAGCCGTCTATTCTCACACTCTGCAAAACCATACATTGACTTGGGTTGCTGGGATCAACACACGAGTTGTAACAACTATCGGAGCCACCGAGGTTGCACGCTTTGGTGAGATTCAACGAAGATCCAACAGCTTGACATTGAACTAAACATAAAAAGGCTTCAATAAGCATGACTTGCGGAATATCTTCAACGGCTATACTGACGATCGTTCGACGTGCATGCGCCACTAGCACAGGCCAACCCGCTTCCACAACTTGTTCCGTCCGCCTTCGTGTGGGCTGTCGGACACTGTGCACTTGTTCCGCTGCATGTAGCCCCTGTGTCGCACGCTGCATCTCTCTCTGGGCGACACGTCTGCGTTGTTGGGGCAAACTGACATGATGGTGTGCAGCAGTCGCTGCTCAGCGGATCACAAACAGAACCAGATGTGAACTTGCACGTCTGAGCGTCACAGCAGGTGCTATTTCCGCCAACACCTGGGTCACAGTCCTCTCCTGCTTCGACTATGCCGTTACCACACATTTGCAGGGTAATGGTCTTTGAAATTGTTGCCGAAGTAGCACTTTGGAGACATGAGGTGTTCATAGTCGTCATAGCTGTGCAGATGTTTCCGAGTGTGCATTGGGAGAACACAGATTGTTTGCTTTGAGAAATCGGTGACATGAGGAAGTTTTCGTTGGAGTTGCACGAGGTCGTGGAGAGAGGACAGCAATTGTCACTCAAGGTGCAATTCGTATCGCACTGGGATGAAATCGATATATAAGTTTGAATAAATATGCAACTGCCGCATTGAACTCACATCGTGGATAGCGCCAAAGTTGTGCCCAATCTCATGTGAGATCACACCCCACCTTGAAAAAAAAAATTAGTATGTACTGACCCTTAGACAGGGTGGGTGCTTGCGAACGTACTCTGTTCGTGAAGCGGATGTCACGCCTGTCCCCGACACAATAGAGTCGCCAGAACCTGAAGCCGTGGTTGAACATCTACAATCATCAAGTTAGCTCATTTTTCCTGAACGAGAAAATGAAACCATTACAAAGTTCCTAGCCATGCTACACCAATCTCAGTCCCTGTTGGACACCCCGTCATTAAATGCCATAGTCCAGCTCCATCACCTCCTCCCTTGTCGCCACGCCATTGAGAGAAAAGCGCTAGGCGGTCATCAAGGGTAGCATCGGCGCAAGGGACATTCCATGGATTCGCGGGGTCCTTGGTTGCCGGACATTCTGCATCTTGTACATTGAGTTCAACAATCCCGATCGAAACATTGAACGTTGACTAGAGACAGTGAGAAGTATAAGTATGGAGAAACCAGAAAGACAGGGTTCACGAACTTTGTAGAGTGAGCTGACGATATTGAAGTTGTTAAGGATATGTGCGGTAGCGTTTTGAACACTCCCATAAAATGACACATAGGTGCAGTCCGCAGCCACACCCATGTAAAGCTAAAAGAACAATGAGCAAAGATCCTATGGCCGAAGCCCATGCCGACGTACTATTTGCTCAGACGCAGAGCAGCCTTTTGTGCTTCCAATGTCACCAATGAAACTGAGATGGTGGATAATAATTCAGTACAGATCGCCTTGCAAACATGAGGGTGAGCTTACTTAGATGATGAATTCCCCAATTGATTGGATATATCTCCACGCCGTAGATTCTTCTCTGATGTGAAATCAAACATTGGATCATTCGACCACAATGAATCCAGCATATCCAAGTCTCTATCGAGCCCTGCTCCTAGGCGAAGAACAGGATGCTGCTCAAAGTCTTGATTGAACAACAGTTTGTCATGAGAGCAGGTCGTGGCTGAAGAGGCCTCTGGGTGACCGATATCAGAGTCTCTGTAGATAACCAGGTTGTGATCCAAATTCTCAAAATCTGGCCAAGGATCGTCAGAAAGCCGGTTCTTGAGGTATTTATCAAGTGTGACAATGTGATGCACAACGCCATCAACACTAAAAGCCCCTTCAAACGTGGGAGGGATGCGGAGGAAGTCGTCGCCTTGACCTGTTCGTGTCAGACCTGAGCCAGATAGCAACGTCCCTGAGTAATCAGTAGATAGCTTACTATGGATGACTATTCGAGCCCATCCTTCAGAGCCTTGAGGGGTCCCATGCATCTGGTGTAATCCCCCTGCTGCATCTTCTCGCAGTCGCTGGAGAGTATGCCGGGTCCCAACAACATCCCCCTGATAAGCCATGATAGCATCCTTGTATAGAGCCTCTGAATGATGAAGCTTGCTTGTGCCATCATCGGACAGAGTGAAATAGTTGATGCGACCATTGGGATGGAGAAGATCGAAGTTGGGATGCAGATGCAGGTAAAATGTGCGGGAAAATGCAGATAGAGTAAGTCTCAGAGAGTCGGTGGGCTGTATCAGGGGGGTATCATGAGGGACGATTGGGAATTCGTATGGTGCAAGGCGTCTAGCAATGCGGGGAAGGATCTCCAAGCGTAGTGTGGAAGGATGTTCTATGCGTTTCAGTGGTGGAGGGATGGAACTTGAGGCTGTGCGAAAGAACGTCAAAGGTTTCTTCGCATGGTGAGTATAGGCGCCTCCTACCGTAAGCCAGAGGACAAAGTGCAAGTGAGAGTAGCAATACGACCAGCGCATTGGGAAGGCCACCAAGCCTCCACATTTTGAGAGGAGCTATTATACAGAGTAGATGATACCAGGTAGTCCCGTAGAAGATAACCAGTCCCGAATAGACCAAAAATAATCAGAGAAAAGAGAAGGAAGGTGGGAGGAACGACCGTCACGACCGTCTGTTGATGGTCACAATCGCCGGCCACCTCGGCGCCGTTAAATAATAATAACATGCAACATATGCCCTTAAATCGTTTCTTTGACTCAGACAGCTTGTTTTCTTTCGAACCATGAGCCAAGTCATCGAGAAACCCTCTGAGATCCGTGCTCTAGATGACGGTAGTGAGACTGAAGATGAGACTGAGGCAATAGCCAAACGAAAGGAAGCTGAGCTTGGCAATCTGAGCCTGAGTGGTGACCTGTCCTGTGGTTGGTGTGCTGCACCCTCTTCTCTCTGTGTCGTACTAAGCCATCTCCACTTCCAGTTATTTGTCTGAACCTGTTGAAACATCCCTACACCATTGTTCCGTGCCTTCACACAGTGAGTCGTGAGCCCCGTCGGGCCCATCGGCTTCCGTTGACAGTAGGGTTTGTTGGGTCTCCTTAGTTTGACAAGGAATGCTTATCCGAGTGGTGGCGGTCGTAGGTTTACCCGCTTGATTTTCCGTTTCTTCTTCATTTACCCTCAAATGCTTTAGCAACTCTAATTGCCCATCTTGCAAAGAAGAATCCAAATCAGCTCGGTTCTCCTTCCAGATCAACAGCATTATGGGCTACCATAGAGAAGTGAAACGACGACGGCTGGCGCCTGAAGCTTCTGAATCTCAGCCTGAAAAGAATTCTGGGTCGCGAACATCGGAAGAAATCTTCCCTTTCGGCCGAGGTGGAGAGCCTGCCCCCGTTGACGAAGACTCTGACCATGAGGGAGATAATTCTGATCTTGATCTTGACCAGGCGGACGAAGGGGAAGAAATCCCTGTTCTTCCCCCCGCAATTATCCCCGTCGAGGTTGGGTCCTTACAGCCGTGCCCCTGCTGTGTGCAAGACAATACCACTGGTTACCACTGTGAAGTTCCAATGACTATAATTCCTCCTGACGAAAATCTCCCCCCTCTCCGGCGCGGGGAAGCAAGGCTATCCGTCATCGATTCTACAACCATGCAGTTCAGATCGTAAGTATTGGCCACTGGTCCGTCCCCATATTCATTATCTTATCTGGAGTGCAGGGACACTGCCGCCGCACATCGCCATTGTGATACCTGTACAGCATATGTCCCAGTAAACAACGCCCCCGTCCAATGTACGTTAGCATTGGCCTACTTTTGCCTCAAACAAGCTTGCCTGCTGACTATTGCTTTGGACGCATAGGTCAAGTCTGCAAGATCTACACTTGTGCCCCTTTAGACGAGGATGGGTGTCCTCGGGCCAGTCGTATTGGAGTCTGGGACCCTGTCATCCTTAACCGTTATGATGGTACGCTTTCCTTTGGCTGTGCAGTTGCGCATCCTGCTCATCTACAATCTCAACCAGATGTTCACCTCCGTATTGCATTTCCAAATGTTACCGACTTCGGCCAGATTTGGGAATGGTGCGAGCCTCCTCTGTACCACAACCTCTCTGAGCGATCGCGCTTCGTAGCCTATATGACCGGGGGCCAACGAAGTCCGCAGGAAGTACTCATTGATTTTGAGAACTCTCTGAAAAGGTGGCTGCTCCAGCAATCCCGTGTTCCTCCCCGCCGGCAGCGAGACAGTGATGCAATAGTGGAAAGCGTGAATGTTATCGCTGATCGCATTGCCGCATCTAACCGGCCAGCTCTAGCGCGTGGTACTGCTCTCGGTCCCGCTGCACCTGACCCAGAAACCGAACGTCATTGGAGAGTATGCTATCAATGTATTATGACAAACGCCAAGTGAGTGTGCCAGCAAGGTTACCTTTATATCCTTTCTCTTGACGCGAGACCCGTTTCTTCAGGCCACACTTCTTCCGCTGGTGGAGTCAGGAACGGGCGACTGGCCAGCTTGATCGTGAGCATCTCCTTCCCTGCAGAGCGATTTCACAGCTGACCAATCTTGAACACTTTAGCTGCGGTTATGGCATTGGATCATTGTTGGTGAGAATTTTCACAGTTCTCTCTGGTTTTTTCTCTAAAAAAAATCTCTCAACATCGCTACTACCACCACAGGTATGGCCGAGAGTGCCGAACTCAGACTCACAACCACAACCACGCGTCGCGGTACAATGTAAGCTCATCAGTGCTCCATTGATTAAAATCATGCCGCTAAGAACCATATATCCAGCACATTTGCGATAATACTAGTATGGCGAGGGGAAGACATCGGGCTCAAGCTGGCCCTCCGTGAATGCAGGACGTCTGCAATAGCTGTGCAGCGCAATATAGGACATGACGGCGTTCATTATTTCATGATCATTTCTTTACCACGCAATACTCTCTGTAAACCCATTGATAACCACACATTTCTTGTCATCCGCTGCTGTTGTCTTGTTTCCCACGCTCAGAACCTGTCTTCTGCTAAATCCCACCACGTTGACGCTCGATTGACGACACGTCTGACTCGATTATAACACACTAACACGAATGACTTGATTCCACCCAGCCGAATACTATAAGAGTTTTCGTATCATATTGGCTGGCTTCCACGACTCACCAAACGAAGAACACCCAAGATGCCCCCTTACATACCTCCTCCACGACCTCAATCATTCTACGCCTACATTGACGGAGAGTGGGCCATAACCAATATAGAGACTACCGCGATTACAATCCCGACCAACCCCCTCCCTGTACCCTCTGATCCGACGAGCGTGCCTACATCAACAAGCAACTCTCAGCCATCCCCGACACAACTCCAGGTGCTCACTTGGAACGTCGATGCATTCCGTTCAAAAACTCCGGAGCGCACACAAGATATGTTGAACTATATCTGCAGCCATATCGATTCTACAAGGGAAGTTGACATCATCTTCTTCCAAGAGGTCAACCCAAAGGCAATCCCCGCGATCACAACCCATGAGTGGGTCAGACAGAACTTCTATCTTACTGACATATCAAATGATGACTGGCGTGACTCAGTATATGGCAATATCACGTTCATACGGAGGTCCTGGAAAGACCGTGAAAGGCCTTATGTCCCTACAAGAGTTTTCCGCTCCCACTACCCATCATTCATGTCACGAGATGCACTCGCCGTAGACCTAACGCTCCCCCTATCTCGAGTTCCCCGACCCTCTGATGACGCTCCAGTGGAGCCTCTGAATACCAATAGCGCTCATTTGCGAGTCATCAATGTGCACCTAGAATCTCTCATCAGTAAACCGCCCTTCCGCCCTCGCCAGCTTCACCATTGCGCCGAGCTCCTCCAAGAGGTGGGAGCGGGCTATGTTGCTGGCGATTTCAATGGTATCGAGGATTTCGATGAGACACTCATCGCAGAATGCAATCTTCGTGACGTGTGGACCACCTTACGAGCGGAGGGCCAAATCCGGGAGGAAGACTCTCAGACACTACCCAAGGGAGCTTGGGTCAAAGAGGGCGTTGAAGTAGGTGGACAAACATGGGGCCTAGAGCCTGTGCCCGACCATGTACGTCGGTTCCCTGCTGGAAGGCTGGATCGTATTGCGGTGCTTGGCATGACGCCTCGAAACATAAGGGTGCTGCCTTGTGTTACTCCAGAGACGGAGAGCTCAAGCTGGTGGAGCGATCACTGTGGATTGTTGTCAGTCCTTGAGCTTGAGGTCGCTCAGATGGAGAGCACTGAGCCGCCCAATACCATATCTACCGAGCCACTTGGCGAATTATCTCCATAGCATTCCCCAAGCCCCATTCCCAGATTCACAAGTCATGTAGCTGCCAATTGATTATATGTTTTGCATCACCAAAAGCGCCCTTGCTTGGTCGCGTTGGTGAAAGAGCGACTGAATAGACGAATTATTTCCCGCGCTCCACCAACTACCTCAAACCTCTGGCTACTGTGGCCTCCGTCCGTCTCGTCCCTTTGACCTCTTTATTCTCATGAGCTCGGCGAAGCGGCCTACCGCACCACGACAGGCACGACCTGCCCAGCGCTATTTCCCCGGCAAAGCTCTCCGGGGCGTCGATGCTGCCTCCTCTGACTCCGACTCTGACGATGCCGCTGAACAACCTCAGTTAGAGGAGGGCGATGTTTCTTATGGTGGGGATCAGCTTGTGGAAGACCAGGATGATGATGACGACGATGAAGTCCCCTCTGGGACCTCGAGAGCGGTGACTGGGAAAGCACCAACCAAGGCAATGAATGTCAGCTTGAAGCAAGTGAACATCACAGATGGGAAGGTCATTGTTGCTGGTCAACTCGAGTCTGGAAGGACAGAGGTAGAACGTATGTGATCCCTTTTAATCTGATTTGCCGATTATTTACGATGTCATGATGATAATAGTGGCTGAACAGGAAGAGGAAGAGGAAGACGAGGATGAGGAAGAAGAAGAAGAAGAAGAAGAGGTTTGTGCATCTTACCTCCCCTTTTACATGCATGCTGAGACACTTCTATTTGACCTAGTCTAGTGAAGAAGAAAGCGAGTCTGAGGAAGAGACCCGAGCACCTGCCTTCCGGCCCGTCTTCGTACCAAAGTCAGTTGTCTGCAAACATTTGTTCTTCGTGATCACTGATTTGAACGACAAAGACGTGCTCGCGTCACTGTCCAGGAACGTGAAGCAGAGGCACAGAATACCGAAGAGGCTCAGGCGAAACGAGATGCTGAAGCCGAGAAACGGAAGAAAGAATCACACGATCTCGTTGCTGACAGCATCAAGCGAGAGTTAGCGGAGAGTCAGTGTTCCTCCTTCTCGAGTATCATCGTCAATATCTCACACTCACTTCTTTTCAGAGGAGGTCCAAGAGGCTCAGCCTGACCTTGATGACACTGACGGGCTCGATCCTACGGCCGAATTCGAGGAGTGGCGGCTTCGTGAACTGGGGAGAATAAAACGAGATAAGGAGGCATCCCTTCAACGTGAAGAGGAGCGCGAGGAAATCGAAAGAAGACGAGCCCTCCCCGAGGAGCAACGAATGGCTGAGGACCTTGAGCACGCAAAGAGGACTCGTGATGACAAGCCCAAAGGCCAGCAAAAGTTCTTGCAAAAGTATTACCATAAAGGCGCGTTCCATCAGGTGGGTTCACCTTTAGCATGATCATCTGGCGCTTGTCATCTCACTGGACGAGTATTATTCTACAGGATGAAGCGATCCTGAAGCGTGACTACACTGAAGCTACTGAATCGACTGTGGACGTGTCCATGCTTCCCAAGGTCATGCAAGTGAAGAACTTTGGTAAACGCAGTCAGACGAAGTACACCCATCTTTTGGATCAAGATACCACGCGGGAGACAAAACCTTCTGGCTCAGGTCCCCCGTTGAAGGATGGACAGGGGTGCTTCAATTGTGGTGGCCCTCATCTCGCTCGAGGTTTGTGATGTTTCATTCGATCGGATACGCTATTACATTTTATATTGATACTGCTACATCTAGATTGCCCCAACAAAGACCAAGACCCTAGCCGCGGTCCTGTTTCAGGCGCTAATGGACGACCCGTCGCCGCACAGCCTGGCAAGGCTTGGGGAGTCAAGAAAGACATGCCTCCTCCAAATGCTCCAACCGGACCAGCCTCGCGTCGAGACCGAGATGGTCCTCCTAGCAGTGGTGGTAGACAGGATGGCGGTTGGAGGGATCGCGATTCCGATCGTCGTAGGTGGGACGATGATGGTGGTAGGCCTCCCCGTGATCGCGACTATGACGGTAGAGAAGGCGACCGTCGAGACCGGTACGATGACCGACGCTCCTCGCACCGAGATCGTTCGCGAACACCGCCGTCTCGTAAAGCACGGCCACGGTCACGCTCGAGGTCACCTCAGCAAGGAGACCAAGATCGACATGGGAAATCACACCGACGGCCGAGGTCTCGCTCTCCCAGCCTCGATCGTTATGATAAGAGAAGACGGCGAGATTGAACATCACCTGCCAGGGCGTACTTGATTTGAGTCTGTTATCCTGTATGTAGTAGTTTAGTAGCCGCAGCGACTGGGCAGAGAGTGCCCGATCAAGTTGCATGTAGATCCCGCACCGGCGGAAAAACGTTTAAACCGAACAGCCAACTTGACGTCGGTCTGTGGGTGAATCCTTAGCTAGCACGATCTCAAATAGCCCT
Source organism: Clavulina sp. PMI_390 (assembly GCA_015039315.1). NCBI lineage: Eukaryota > Fungi > Basidiomycota > Agaricomycetes > Cantharellales > Hydnaceae > Clavulina > Clavulina sp. PMI_390. The sequence continues at coordinate 390,322 of WIDE01000002.1, read as the reverse complement.
TAGCATCAGCTGTTTAGCTTCGCCGCTGGACTCGTAGCGGCTTTGTCCATGACAGTTGTTGCCGGACAAAAATGTGAATATGCACACGCGAACTGAATTGCACGTCACACACCTTGCCCCCCAACGAGAGCCCTCCCTCCCCAGCAACACTCACGTTCTGGGCCAATACCAGGCCTCCAAACGCCATTGCATTACTCCTCGGGCCAGCACCGCCTCAGGCAAGAACAGTGCTTTATTTCTCCATTGAGCTCGCTCCCGAAAAATACCGGGGACTCTGCACCCGACAAGGTTGCTCTCACGACAGCTCCGTTAGCTTTCGCTTTCCCTCTTCCTCTGTATAAGAAAGCGCTTTTAAGCTCTTAGACAAATGGAAGGAGCCGGTAGCCGCAAACGCGATGTGAAGGTTGCAATTGTTGGAAGTGGCCTTGCTGGCTTGGCGGCAGCTCATCTCCTGTCATCTGCAAACGACAGCAATGATGACGTGCACTTTGATGTCCACATTTTCGAGAAGGTACGCTAATGTTGCTGACTTGGAAATCATGCCTTTCCGAGAGCTAAGTTGTTGTGTCGTAGGCCTCTGCTATTGGGATGGATGCCTACTCGATTGATGTCAAAACCCCCGATGGAATACAAAAAGTAGATGTTCCAATGAGGGCCTTCCAGGGAGGTATGGATGCCTCCCGACTCTAGCCTACTTCGCTTTGTTTTATTCATCGAGGACTTGCACAATAGGGTATTACCCCAACCTCATTGCACTCTACAGATCTCTTGGTGTGCAGTTGCGCGTATCAAACTTCTCCTACTCCTTCTCTTGGCTCGAATTCGCCCAGAACACCACGAACCTCGCTCTAAGACCTCACCTGATATATGACGGCGCGTCCGGTCGCGGAGGAATTAGCATGCCTTCGCGATGGTTTTCGAATGATGATGATGCATGGAGAGCCACGCCCTCCAAAGCCTCGAGTTTCATATCAAATCTCTCTCGTACGATATTCTTCGTACTCCCCAAGATCCTCGTCTCGCTACTATTCCTATTCCATCTTGCTCTCTTCTTCCTGAGACTCCATGCGCTCTCAGTACCGATGCTCTTCCGACAAGACTCGACCGAGACCCTAGCAGAGTGGACCAGCCGGACTGCTCCCTCGAATTGGATCGCGCGAGCAATCGGACTCGATACTGCGTGGCTTAATTTCGTCGACTTTATTGTCGTTCCACTTTTCTCCGCCGTCTGCACGGCCCCAGCACAGGACATCTACCAGCATCCAGTCAATGAAATTCTCGGTATGCTTTGCTTTATCTTTCAGTCAGACCACCAGCCTCTAACGCGCCACTTTTCGGCAGAATATGTCATTCTTACTTTGGGGACCAATCACTATGTTGTAAATGCTGGCGTCCAGGATGCCATTCACAGGATCACAAAACCTATACCCAAATCCAACATCCATCTATCTTCTACTATCACTTCCATCTCTCACGACCCTCACGAGCCATCCACGAGCATCATCACGTTCGAAGGAGGACGCTCCGGAAGCTCATCTATTGGCGGCTTCGAGCATGTTATCCTCGCCACCCAGGCAAATCAAGCCATCCCGCTCCTCGCCTCCCTTCGTGACTCTTACGATACCCACCCGACCCTCCAAAAGTCTACAGACGCGCAAATAGTGTGCCTGCGTCGATTCAAATATGTTCCAACGATCGTGGTGAATCACCGTGACCCTTCCTTCCTTCCTGCAAATCCTACGGATGTGCGGGATCTGAATTTAGTCTGCGCGCCTCGAGATAAGACAGGGGTAGCAGGGAGCAACGAAGAGGTTCGGACAAGGTATAAGAGCGATGAGCCTTGTCTGCCTCATGGGTATGCAATGGCGACGCACGCGATCGGGAGAGGACGAAAGGATGGCACCTCGACGATCTTGCAGACCACGAACCCCATCCACCCACCACATCCGGACTCTATTCTGTCAATCGCGCGGATCGAGCGAGCATGTCTCACGGCGGATGCCAAGCTCGCACAGCGAGATCTTATTACTGTAGGCCGAGGGCGGTGGGTGCCCATCTGGCAAGGCTTTAGGAAGACGAAAAAGGGAGATGCAGCTTCACCCTCGTCTTCGTCGTGGAACTTGATACCTTTCACCTTTGAGCACACGCGCCCGCGAAGGTTGGGCCAGCTCCAAGCCCCAGGGCGGTTGACTGCGCATCCGAGCCAAGAGCCGGCGGGCACAGAGAGTGAATCGATAACAACACCTGGAATATGGCTTGTTGGCTCGTATGCACACCCTGGAATACCATTACTCGAGGCATGCGTTAATTCTGCCCTGGCTGTCGTGGAGAATGGTATCTTTGGTGTTGAGGGGGTAAATTATCGGGCGGGGTGGGCGGTCCGCTGCTAGCTATCTTCTTACATAGCACTAGCACGACTCGGTTGTTTTTGACTTGGTCTATACGTTCTATATCTTAGACACATTAATGGCCATTTCTGTTGCTTTTTTCCTCCGGCGCCAGTCGGGACGCATCAGACAACCCGAGCTTTTTTGTCACCCGTCGTGAGTCACCGTAACGGCTTGTACGCTCCACTGCCACCCACTTGCCTTGCGCACTGCTCTTTCGCCCAGCCAAAGCTCTTCGCCTCTGACCTCTGTGCCGCAGTATTACACCCATGATTTCTGAGTTTGGGGAGAATGTCCCCTTATCACCACGCCCTCCGCCATCAGCGAGCTCTAATATCGGAGCCTCGCACTCTATGGCCCACCACCCTAGCACAAGCTCTCGCGTTTCCCGTATGTCCATGTCGCACCAGCAACAACAACAGCGTAGAGACAAACGGGCCTCGACGGGTAGCACTTACGACACCCCTCCGGCCACTGGTCTAACGCACCGGACATCGCTCACGGCGCCGATTCACGAGGGCATCACGACGCTCATGCGGCGCATGTCCTCAACACACGGAGCGCACGGCGGCCATGCAAGCCCACCTGCATCAGCAGGGTATCATAACACTACAATGCCCACTGTTGGGCTCATCACTGCGCTGCCTGGCGCTGCACACTTCTCGGGGGGCACATCTGTATGTGGCTTACTTTGGCCGGCCTTGAGCGCCCACGGCGTGTGGCCTGGGATGATGGATGGGACTTTGGCTTATCTGTCTACATTATTCTTCTTTTGTTTGTCTAGGACATCGCTGCACATACCAAGTTCAGACCTACCTTTGCTGATGGCGAGGACAGGACACAGCTCGATCCGATACGACAACAGATCCTGAATGACACACTGCAGCTATTCTGCGCACGGCCAACGTTGGAAATTTTCGAACTGCATTGGCGAAGGGTATGTACTACACAACCAAGCCTGATAGCCATCAAACTGATGATCCCTTCCTAGGATGCTATCTTCGAGGTAATGCGCCATTGCCACTTCCACATAGCGTGTGAACTCACGTCAGCTCCCGTAGGATCCATTGCGTCAGTGTAAAGGATACAAAGAATATACTGCACAAGTAAGAAATATTGCATCTTATGACCCTGTGCCCTTCTGACGATCCCATCTGTTCTATAGTGGTTCAGCCTTGTATGTTGCCCTTGGATGGTCCTTTTCTGAGTCGCCGCATTGACCCCTAATCTCCGCAGCCCAAAGTTGTTTCCAGTTCGAGAACCATATCACACCGGGTCTTGGCATCCACGAGTTCACCTAGTAGGATCGTTTACAGCCAGACCCAGGAGTACACCATGCGAATCACAAAGCGCAAAAAGGTTTGTCATCGTAGCCTCGCTAAGTTTCGTAATTCCCTGTCTAACTTGTTTTCGCTTAGGTCGTCCAATCCATGGTCGTAATCCATCTGGACAACAATAACAAGATCACGATGCTGGAAGACAAGTGGAAAGGAGACGATCAGCCTCGAAATTGGGCATCAAGAGTGAGTGTGACGATTGCTCGTGGATAGATGCGCGGATGTTAATCTTGCCGTGTCACCCTCCAGGTCCTAAGGAGATTTAACGCAAAGGCGATGCCGGTCTTCGTCCGCGTACCCAAACCTCCGGGAGGGGTCGTGCGTGCAGAGTCACAAAACACGGAACGATCCAGTGGATCGTATCCTCCCACCCGATTTGGCGCATCTCCTCCACCATCTTGATTGACCCTGCCCCCATCCTCTGGACCGCCCCATCTCACGACTTTTTACGTTTATGATCTGTGTGTTATTCTTCTTGCTGATAGAGAGTCTGATCTTCCCTTGTTGTTCGCTGTGTTCTGTTTTCTTGTTTCCTGTTTGTGGGTCTCTGTAGCCTTTCTCAGTTTCTGTCCAAGGTACCCCTTGTAGCTATAGTATAATCGCCGTTGTCGGACTCTCTTTGTTGTTATTCCAGGAATGATATTGGACGTCTTCGTTGCTGGGGAAAGAATTTTTTTTGGGATCAGAAAAACGCTTTGAACTAGGATGTGTACTCCGAGCCAAGCTTCTTCATCTCCGGACACTACTCTCGATGCTGGACGGAATCAGGCAACCAAAGACTTCCTCTTCCTCCTCTAACCACCACCACCACTCTTCTGCAGTCTTGAAGACGTCCTAGTCAAATTTTGTGCATCCCTCGCCCCTGAATAATTAGCCCAACATGGACATGGGTGGAGACACTTCGATGACTATGGCCATGCGCCCGTACCTCCACTTTACGGGTGGTGATGCCCTCTGGTTCCAAGCCTGGGCACCCACTTCCCATGGGGCCATTGCAGGGGCCTGCATAGGGCTGGTGTTGCTGGCAATGTTTGAGCGTCTGGTAGCTGCCATGCGTGGATTGCTCGAGGTGGAATGGGCCAAGAGGTGAGTGCGATCCGTCATTCCGGCCCTGGCGCATCACGACGGAAAGCTGAATGGTTTGGCGCAGGGCAACGCTCGCTATTGCGGAAGGCACCATAACTTCTCCGTACGAGACACTTCCGGCTGCTGCTAAGCCTGCTGTTGTGTCTGAGAGTGCATCAATCACCAAGGAGGACCCGAGCCGAGCGAGCACCAGCTCGAATGAGGTCCTTGCTGCTCCCTCGACTGCATCTCCATCCTCCTCCGTACAGCGCCTTGCTCGCCAACGACCATTTATCCCAACGCACGACCTTGCACGGGGAGTCGTCTATAGCGGACAGGCATTCCTTGGATACTTGCTCATGCTGGCTGTAATGTAAGTCATTTTCTATGCTCATACATGGTTAATTGCCTTGTACTCAACAGCCTTCGTACACGCTATCAGGACATTTAATGCGGGCTATATCATTAGCATAATAGTTGGACTCGGGATAGGAGAGATGCTGTTTGGACGATTCGCCTTTTCACATCTCCACTAGTATCAAAGATTTTCCCTACGTAAAAAGAAGAAATCTTAACGATTCGAGAGTTAACCATCGCTTTCTTCATGTTGTCTTTTGCTATCTTGTACATTGTATCACATTTTCTACTCCAATATCTCATATGAATTGACGATCTCTCATAAAAATCACGCCGAAAAAAAAGTGTGACATCCCTCGATCGTTCGTTTCCTGCACCCAACCACCGATCTCAACTCCAAACATCTGAAGCTTTGGGAATAGCCTCGAAAAAATGTCTACCCAAACTTATCCGCTCTTCTGCCTGGGTAATCCTTTGCTTGATATCCAAGTCCGTGATGGCGAAAAGCTGCTCGAAAAGTACGATCTCAAGGCAAATGATGCTATTCTTGCTGAGGATAAGCATATGAAAATGTTAGTGCATTGGACCATATATCCTGCTGGTGAACGTGATTAACTCCTTGGTAGATATGATGATGTGCTAGAGGACTATAATAAGCCCGTATTTGTTGCAGGTGGAGCGGCCCAAAACGCTGCCCGCGCTGCTGCTGTGAGTGTCTCCCCATGGCTTTATCTGAATTATAATATCTATCGGGACGAGCTGAAGTCATTTTTGTTATCTCTAGTACGTTCTACCTCCAAAATCGGTCGTCTACACTGGTTGTGTTGGGGACGACCCTCTTGCCGAGCAGCTCAAGGCTGCCAACTCCAAGGAGAGTGTTGAAAGTGCCTACATGGTAAAAAAGGGCGAGAAGACTGGTGCTTGTGCAGTCGTTATCACCGATGTCCACCGGTGGGTCTGTTATAGCCTAGAAAAACATCAGCACTCCCTCTAACGGATCGTCCCATGTCCCCTATTTTCGATGTCCTTGGTGTTCAGCTCCCTCGTCACAACCCTCCGTGCGGCGGAGATGTTCACGCCGGCGCATCTACAGACCCCCGAAATGCAAGCGCTCATTGACGGAGCGACACACTTTTACATCGGGGGCTTCTTCCTCACACACGGTCTCGAGTCTGCCAAGGCTCTCGCTAAGCAAGCCTCCGATGCTGGCAAACTTGTCGCCATGAACCTCTCGGCACCCTTCCTCGTGCAGTTCTTCAAGGCGCAGGTGGACGAGATGCTGCCGTTTGTGGATGTCGTGATCGGAAACGAGAGTGAAGCTGGGGCCTTTGCTGCCGCCACTGGGCTTCCTTCCGTAAGTACTTTACGCCATCTCCGTCACCCTCTGGTTCGATTTTGCCTGATATGGTCACTAATTCCGACCCTCTTTCTAGGAGGATCTTGGAGCCATCGCCGTTCAGATCGCCTCCCTCACCAAAATCAACCCCTCGCGCCCACGGACCGTCATCATTACCAACGGCTCCGAGTCCACCTTCGTCGCCACCTCGGGTGCTGGAGCTGCCAAGAAGTTCCCCGTGACTAAGCTTCCCGCGAGCGAGATTGTTGATACGAACGGTGCCGGTGACTGCTTCGCTGGAGGCTTCATGGGCGCATTGATGTTGGGCAAGAGCGTGGACGAGGCCGTGGAGGTGGGCCATAAGCTCGGTGCAATGTGTGTAGGTCAGGTAGGACCCATGCTGAAGTGGCCCAAGGAGACCGTTGTATAGGTTCACTGTGAACGACAGGG
>WIDE01000002.1:367602-381155 GCA_015039315.1 Clavulina sp. PMI_390 | reverse complement strand
TGACACGCACCCGTTCGTCTACTCGGTGCCACGGCACGACGGTCCTGTTGATGCGCTCTGAAGTGGTCACAATATGTTTAGCGAGTTGGTAGATGACTGTGCACTTAGCATTTTTGGCCTCCCTCCTCGTCCTATTTCGGGGTCGGGTCTGTGGTCCGATTGGCTTGTGGGGTACGAGGTACGGGAGGCCATCGTGTCTTGCAACGTGGTCTGGGTTCGATAAGGGTAGAGGGAGGCGTTGGCGGACTGGGTGGTCGTTAGGTAGGTGATGGATGGACAGGGCTTTACGCCCTGCAACGCGGTCGAGGAGTAGGTGTGCCGGCATCAGGGAGGCCTCGACCTGCATGGCGTGGATGGGGGTGGTGCGGAAGCCACCAGTGATCCATCGAAGGCATCGGTTCTGCAGCCGATCGATGATGTCTGCCTGCTGTTTGGAGCCGTTCCACCACGCTGGGCTTGCGTAGAGCGCCATGGGGAGGATCGCCCCCTGGACAATACGGAGTCGATAGAGGCTCCCGATTCCGCGGATCGAGTTTCCTATCATGGTGAGGTAGTTCAGTGCACGTAGGGCGCTTTCGGCTTTGAGCTTTAGATGAGGAATGAACGTTAGCTTGGTGTCTAGTGTCACTCCCAGCCACTTGATCTTCCTCGATGCCGCTATCGTCTCCTCGGGGTGCAGAGGTGATGCCGGGATGGTTAGTGGGGTGTCAAGCGCTCGTGTCCCGTTCACGACTTTGTTGTCGTTCAGTCGCCGCGAGTGGTGAATCAGCTCGCGTTTGTCTTCATCAGCTGAAAGGCCTTGCTCGTCGAGCCACACCGGAGTCCAGTAGTATGCCCTAGCTAAGAACTTGGTGTTAGCTTCGATGCTATTTGACGCTATACTCATTTTTCCATCATCCACGTAAATTGTCGTTGACAGGTTCGAGACTCCCTGCTCCGTCCTGAGGTCGCGGAGGGCTTTGTTGCTGGTTATCTCGAGGTCAAGGTGCTCGTTGACGAACGTTGTAAGCGTGATTGTATACACGGCCGCCAGGATTGGTGAGATTGGCGATCCCTGGGGCAGACCTGTGAGGATGTCGACGAGAGGTCCACGGCGGCCGTCAATGCACATCGCTGTCTTACGGTTGGATATGAATGATGCCACCCATTTCACCAACGGGAGCGGGACGTCTAGCGATCGTAGTCTGTTGATGAGTACCGAATGTGAGATGTTGTTGAAGAACCCTGAGATATCGAACGTGACAGTGGATAGGGCCTGTTGGTGGTTGAAGGCTGCCTGCGTGTCGTGAACTGCGCATAGGATCGCATCCTCCGCTGATTTGCCTCCAACCCCTCCGAAGTGTAGGGGAGGGACGTGGTGGTTAGAGACGAGGTGGTGTGCGAGTCTGTTGGCCTGTATGCGTTCAAGTGCCTTGCCGAGTACCTCAAGGAGTTGGATTGGGCGATAAGCTTTAGGGAGGGTGTAGTCAGCTTTCTTTGGTTTCCGTAAGACGATGCAGATGGAGGTGCGGAATTCTGCTGGGTGGTAGCCGTTGTCGCCCGCTGCACCGAGGATGGACATGATTTCTTCGCTGGCAACCCTCCAGGCGAGGTGGTATGCGTGCCCTGTGAGGTCGGAGATCCCCGGTGCGTTGTGGGCTTTGAGCCCTTTGATGGCCTCCTTCACCTCGTTGACGGTAATGGGTACCCATGGTGCATCCTTGATCTTGGGATCTAGGGAGATTGACGGTTCTGTGGGGAGGGGGCGCGGGGCAGGAAGTAGTTTCTCTCGGAAGACAGTGCACTTATCTTCATGGGTGATCGCCGGTTCACGACCTTCGCCTCGTACGATTGGGGGCGTGGGGTATTGTCGTGAGCCTGTTGCTGACTTATGTAGATCCCAGAAGTTAGTTGCATTTGCATCTCTGTGGCGGTTGTTGTAGAATCGGGCCTTGACTTCTTTGTAGCGGCGGTCCCAGCGCGCGCTGAGGCGGGCTTTCTCCCTTTCGGCAATGGGGCTGTCCACTCCGAATGTGCGAACGTGGGCTGAGGCCCTCTTCTTAGCTGATGCGTAGTCGTAGCGGATGGTGGTGAGCTCCTTTGCCCACCATTCGCGAGATTTGGCACATGAACGTTTTCGCTTTGCTGCTGCTGCAGCTGCCGTTGTCATGCAGAGAGTGAGGTAGCTTGTGGCCGCGTCGATCTGGGCATGTGTGGGTGGGCGCTCTGGGTCTCTGAGGGGGCCAAATAACCGTTTGTGCGTTATACGATTGTGGTGGAGCTCCCTCCTGAGAACTGCTGTGAACATTTCTTCGTCTACGCTTTTCCAGTTGTACTTAGCTTCAGATATGTTCGCAATCTCTTCTTGGCCGCCGCCTAGGACCGCCATAGTGGCATAGTGATCGGTGTTGCAGACGCAGTTAGGGTCAATCCGCCATTCTAAGAGGATGTTGGAAGCTCGTGCAGCTTCGTTGGTGAAGGTTAGGTCGAGGGCCGATTGTCGGGTCCCCGAGTGATTTTCCCATGTGGCCTGGTCGCGTTCGTTGACGAGTTCGAAGCCGCGGGTGCCAAGCCATTCCATTGTGCCGACTGCGCGTTCATCAGGGTTCCGGTCGTTCATGGTGCAGATTGTAGGGTGTTTCAGGTTCCAGTCGCCCAGGATGATGGTGGGGATGTTGTTGTTGAGATTGAGGGTGGTGAGCTTGTCTGCTGCGAAGCGATCGCTTCCGGTGGGGGCGTTGTATATATTGATGAGGCGGAGGGTGCGTTGTAGGGAGCCTTGGCGCTTGATGTCGATGATTTGTAGGTCCAGATCTTCAACGAGGTCCGTCCTTGGGATGACCTCTAGGTCAGTGTCATTGCGAACACACGCCATCACCCTCGGTCGTGACTCATCTATAATATTGTTCACTGGGAGGAGGGTGTTCCACCCTGGTGCCCTGGCTTCGCCTTGTAGACCTGCGGGCGAGATGGTCCCCCACCACGGTTCCTGTAGGAGTAAGATGTCAGTATTAGGTTTCTCGGTGGCTATGTATTGGAAAAGAGAATGGGTAGAGCGGTTGCTCCGTTGCATGTTTAGGGAGAAGAGGCGGATGATCCGTTCAGCTTGGTTCCGGCGTTTGGGTGTCTTCATTGGGAGCTGTCTGCCATGTCTACGTCGCGCAGTGGAGTTGTGGGTATGGGGGGCTGGCCTCGCGGGCGGAGGCGTCGGGGTTCCCCAGTGGGAGGGGGTCGATCAGTGTTGGTGGAGGTCGCTGTAGGGGCCGTCTGGGTGGCGGATTGGGTGCTGGGCTGGGAGTCGGCAGGGGGGGGATGTGGGCGGTGTTGCGACGTCGAGGGAGTGGGGAGCCGGGGGTGTTTGCGGGCCGGGCACGCCTTGTCGCGCGAAGGGTGATCGCCCCCACAGTTGATGCAGTGTGGGGCTTTGTCGGAGGGGTGGTTGTCGGAGGTGTGATCAGCAGAGGCGCATTTCCCGCAGCGTGAGCCTAGGCATCGTTTTGATCCTTCCCTGTGGCTTCGTGAGGAGCACTGAGTGCAGTAGGGGGTTGGAGGACGGTCGACAAATTCCCGGATTCTGTATCGCTGGCCGTCCAGGTGTATGCCTTGGATCCGGAGGAGTTCGGAGGCTAGATCTTTGTCAGTTAGGCTAACTAGTATTGTGCCTCTTTCCGCATCTTGGATCTTGTCTTGAGCGATCAGGAACCGGGACTGGGTTGCGTATGGGATCTCAGCAATTCCAGTCCCACGGAGAGCTAGGTGAAGGCAGGCGTCGATTGTATTGTGGTCGACAAGTTCCTTGTTGATGTCGCGTCGGGGTACATTCTGGATGCATATTTGGTGGTACGGGCGGATTGCTATTGCTGATGCGGAGGGCGGGCAGGCGGTTTCGCCAAGTACAGCCGGGATGATAATATTTGCGTATTGCTCGAGGTCGGTGGCTTTGCAGCCCGTCACCGCCTCCAGTTGTGGTTGGCGAGTGTGTGTTGTGAGGCTAAATCCAATCACTCGGACATTTGGTGGTGCCTTGGCGTTAACTAGAGCTTCATTGACTCTAATGACAATGGGGCCGGCGAGGGCCGGCGAGAGGTCGATTCTGGGTTCAAATTTGAGGAGCAGGCGTTGAGAGCTGAATCGGTGTGTGTAGGGGTTGGGCTCGTTAGGCTTGGTGGCTCTGGGGTTGGTTGAGCGAGGCTGAGTCGGTTGGTTGCGGGGTGGCATTGCTGCCTTGCTGCTATATGTGTGCTGAGGATGGTGGTCAGGTTGTTTGATTATGTCGAGAATGAGGTTGAGTTTGTCGTCGACGTTCAGGCTGGTGTGGGGTTGATCGGCGTGGGGGGGTTTGTGTGGGGGTGTGCCTAGGGGAGTAAGAAAGTAGTTAGCTATTCCAGATAGAGCCTCCAATGCCTTTTTGTTTAGGGTTAGCCGTATATCTTTGTTCCAGGTCTTTCTCCAAAGTTCAAACAGTTCCATAATCAGGTCGTTCGCGGTGTCGTTGTCATCTGATTGTTCTGATGTGGCGGATTTCAACAGGTCTTCGACCGTGCTGTCGTCGTCGAGGCGGGCGTGGGGCTCTGTGCCCCAGAACGTGTCGTATGAGACAGTCGGGGGAGAGCTTGCATGGTTTAGGGATGAGTATTGTGTCGGCATGTTGATAGTGTACGTGGGTTGCGCGGCACCCTGGGGTTGGCCTTCACCTGGGGAATTCCCCCCTTTGGCCATTGAGATGGGCTCTTACTTTGCACGGCTAGGTATCTAGGCTGCAGACGGAGTTTACAGATGCTAAGCTACAACTACCACAACGAGTGTTGATGGTTGTTGTCCTTGTGAACGACAGGGCTTTCAACCAGCCGCCCACTCATGACGTGCTATATCACACTTTCCTCATCATCTCCCATACTATATTTTGATACCTTGCATTGCTCTCAACAGCAACATTTCAATTGTAAAGCCCTTACCACTGAGCATTCCTCGGTAGTGCAACCAAATACTAAACCCATTGAGCTATCAACCAGTTGAGATGATATTATTGTTATACAATTAAGATTGTGAACTATACACTGTGACCAAGGCTAATATCCCGGGAGCTCGTGTATGGCCATTGGCCAATACGACCTAGCAATTGTCCATCCTTATCCCCCTTTCCAATCCCAGCGGAAAACCTTCCGCCTTGGAATACTACCGTACGAAAACTGGCTCCCCTGAACTCATCAGTCTCGCTCTCGGCTTGTATTTCTTTTTCTTTCCTTTCCCATCTGCTGATACTTCGAGGTCGGCCTCCATCCTCTGCTTGACTGAGATGTGGAATAGTGCAGGTGCAGATGAGATGTTTGCCCCTCGCGGGTCTGGGGATGACTGGCTGTTGGGGTTGGATGGAGAGGGTGGGGGCTGGATCCTTCGACCGCGGAAAAGGTTGAATCTATCAATAGCCAGGAGCAGGGAGGTTAGACAATAGAACGGTGCACATGGATAGCAATGCGCTGATAATCAGAGGGAAAGGAGACGAGCACGGAGACGTACCTGATACGATTATGCCACACGTCGTCCTCATCTTGATAACTCGTGACAAACGGTAAGAATTCCAATGGAATCCAAAATGGATTGCTAGCCAACTCGTCGTTCATCTTGGCCGTGACATCCTGATGGCGGGCATCGACGGGCATGTAGGGGCTAGGACTATCATCTGGCTCAGGTGGATCAGGCCCGAGAACAACAGCCGCTTTGCCTTCAGGTCCACCAGGTTCTGCCGAGTAAGTGCGCGCAGACGGGTCTTCTGGCCTCTCGGGAGAGCCGACCGCAGGAGTTCTTGTTGTTGAAGAGGATGTAGAATCCTGCCTTCGAACTTCGGGGTCGATGTATATCCCCATCTCGGCGAGCCGTGGGTCATCGCGGAAGATGATACCTGGCTGAGCCTCCAGAATCTCCTTGATCATCCAACGGAAGGGAATATTTTCAAGTGCCCATTTGGTGTGGCTAGGGACAGAACCGCCTCCAATGTCTGTTGTATGCGTAGGAAGAGACTTTAGCGAGCGTGTTGTAGAATATGGTCATGATAGAGTGATAGCGAGGGAGCACACGTACCAGCATGGCAGCCAGCGAAATAAACCTCTTTGCAATCTGTTCCCTTTCCAGTAGGTATTGGTCCTGCTGACGGATCCTGCTCCTCATGCAGCGTGAGCTGCGTCTCTAGCTTTACTTCATCCTTCGCTCCACCAAATAGACTCCTCAACATCCCGGTGCGTTTTTTGCCTCGCATCCTCAAGTTGTCAACAGGATCCACATTGGCGAGGCTACGCTGCCAAGGTTCGGCTTGATACGCTGCTCGATGCTCATCGAGCGAGAGCGCATGCCGGAAGGTTTTGACCATGTGGTTGTTGCCAGGGAATGGGAGGGTGCGGGGAAGCATGATGCCCACCGACTCAACTGTGTCGAATACGCCAATGAACTCGACGGATACATTGCGAGAGAAATCATGCTTGTATTGAGCTCTGCGCGTCGTAATGCATTATCAGCGATCAAGAGCACTAGTTGACAGAGAAAAGTACAACATACGAGACCATCCTAGAAACATAGCTGTCAATCGAAGAGTATCTAGGATCCCATTCCCATTCTACTCACTGTTTGGTGTAGATAGAATACGCAAATCGGACCTCTTCAAGCATTGCTGAGAGCGTCCATTCTTTTAGCGACAATATAAGTAATAAATCCTGTTGGTCACTTACACGGAGGCAGAAGACCGACCTGGGAAGGCCATATCACGAAGGTGGGTTAGCTCCACACACAACGGAGAAGAGCGAGTGAATGCGCGAACTTACATGATACAGCATGCCGTTGAGCGCTCGGGCAATGTATGCTCCCCGAGAGAAACCGAATAGACCTATGCAGATCTTGTGATGGGCGGTGATGTTGGAGTAAAGGGGTTCCAAGGGCTGCTTACATATTCGGTCTCCTTCTCTCCAGTGGTTCATCAAGAATGTGTAGCCTCCCATGACCTGTTTGTGGGACAACAAGGTAAGGATCCAAGATGGCGCCCTAAAGGTTGCTTTAAGCACGTACATGTTGGCTCAGACTGGTGGCAAACGCCGCATCCCAGATGTCCTCAACATACTGAACGGCACGCCCTAGATATGCAGGTCCTATACTCGTTCCTATTCCAGCTTGATAGTAGACGAGCTGGCGATCGGGGTCATTCTTTTCAAACAGCGACACAAGTCGTGCGATATTCGAGATTTTGTCATTGTACCGATCCTTGGTGCCATCGAAACAGAGGATGAGCGTTTTGCTCTGGTTGTGCGGACAGTGACATTCGCATGAGGGAGAGGGAGAGCTAGGCTTGGGTTGAGGATTCGAGCGAGATCGTCCTGCCATGATGGTGGTTGAGAGAGCAGGCCATGACGTTGGAGGGTGTGGCACAGGCTGGGTCGGTGTGGAGCTACCTCTTGGCAGATCTGTTGGTTTGTTCGGCTCCGACCGCCGCAATCCGCGTCACCGATCCAAACTTGAACAAACATGCTCTGGCTGTGGGCCCTCGTTCTCTGTGCACTGCTTCTTGCAACGCGCGCATATGCTGTTGTCATTAGACCAATCCCCCCATCTCGGAAGAAATCACCTAATGCAACATGCGGTCTCGCAGTCTTCTTAGGCTCTGGTGTGCTTCCCCTCAGCGTCGCCACGTTGATGTCACCCAAAGTCTGATTCACCTGCACGAAATATTAGGTGGTCATACAAGCGAAGCCTTGATGCTCCTGGATACTTTAGACTTTTCGCGCTATACCCCTCGCACATATATCGTTAGTGAGGGTGACATTCTTAGTGCAGAAAAGGCAACAGCTCTTGAGCGGTCGCACAATGTGAGCTTATTTATAGAACCAAACCTTACCAATACACTGTCTGACTTAAATCCTACGCTACTGATATAGTCCTCAAATGACTCATTCCGCATTATCACGCTACCTCGAGCACGCCGAGTGCACCAATCGTTCATCAGCACTCCTCCCACATTCCTCAAGTCTCTCGTGGTCTCGTTCAACGAATTGACATTCAAGCCTGCGTTGAAAGGAAGGCCCTTCGCGGAAGTCGTCATCTTGAATGGCCCTGGCACTTGCGTCGCTGTGTGTTTGGCGGCCTATCTCAGTCGAGTGGGTATCTGCCATTGTACTCATCTCGCAAGCAAGACAGAGCTCCAATGCCTAACATGTGGCCATCTCAGATCCTAGGTCTTCCGGCTCCCCGAATAATCTACGTCGAGTCGTTTGCGCGTGTCAAGTCACTGTCCCTCTCTGCCAAGCTGCTCCAACCAGTCGTCAACAAGTATGTGTTTCTCCCCCCGCTCTTCGCTTTGAATTCAGCCAAGAGGCCCTAACATAAAATTGAAACGCACAACTGCAGGTTCATCGTCCAATGGCCGAATATTCTCGCCGACAGAGGCCGCGGCGAGTGTCAAGGGTGGCTCGTATGACCAACTCACCATATTGGAGAGTACAAGATATCATTATAGCAATAATTATTACATTCGCGGCGGCGCGCATGAAAGTGATAAGAGCTACTGAATGACCTAGCGTGGCTAGAAAACAAGAATTTAGTACAGGTTGAGCCAGAGAGAGAACCTCTACTAGGCCCTATCTTCTACGCCACAGCGGAAGTGGCGTGATGCTCTCCCCCTACAACATGATAAGCGGCGTCAGCCATCATCTGTTCATCGCCACCAACCCCATCGCTGGCAACACTCTCCCCATTCTCAAACTCGGTGACATATCCAAGCACGTCTCGAAGATAGTCCACATCATCCTTCAACGCAGCTAGTATCTGCGCCGCTTGCGTCGAATTTGTTTGTCTGGTCTCTTCGACAAACAAGTTGTTGCGGTCAGCGAGACGTTGCGAGTACTCGTTACGTGTCTCTTGGGCGATTTGCTCCCGGAGGGCGTCTACGGCCTGGCGCGTGAAGAGTGGGCCTTGTTCAACTGAATGGATCTGAGGAGGAAGCGAACGGGCGGCGTCCCGTTGCTGGGCGAGGGCACGGAATGCATGGAGGAGATCATCAGCTTTGTCCGAGGTCTGCGCGATTTCAGGAGGTGAGATAATCGGGCGAAAGTAGCTTCATGGTCAGCGCCAAGGGAGGGTAGGAGTGAAGAACACCAAAGGCACGTACAGCATCCATGCGCCCTTTCAATCCCTCCCACTCCACCATCGACTCGTTTGACTGCTTTTCGACCTCCTCTCGACTGGTAATCCCATACATCGTCTCTCCTGCCCGCCTCTCATCCAATACCACAGCCTCCATAGCCTTCACCATCTCAACTTGACGCTCCTCCTCTTCCTTCACAATTTTTGCCTCCTCCCTTCGTTTCTCGCTCACCGTTGCCAAGCGAGCATCGAGAGCATTCAAGGAAGATGCGGACCACTGCGGAATGCCGTTCTCTATCTCACGCACGCGAGCTTCGATGGATATGACCGAGGTATGGAAGCGCTGCAATCGTTCCTGAGGGGGTGAGTCGGGGTTGTCCGAGTCGGAGTGGTGCTGTGATGGTTCTTCATCCTTTTGCTTCCCCTTGGCGGAGCTCTTCTTTGCTGAGCCTGAAACCTTCCGTTTCTTTGACACGGGGCTTGCGCGGCCACTCGCAGGAAGCGTGAGAGGAGCAGGGGGAGGAGCGGCAAGAATCACCTTAGCTTGCTCTGTTGAGATGATCTTCGGGAGCCTATCGTTCATCAAGCGCACATTGCTCGAGGCCTCGCCCAATAGCTCCTTCAGTCCAGCAGGAGATGGCGTCATAATTCCAAGGCGCAAAGAGCCGTCGGGCTGCGTGACGTTCTTGGTGTCTCGGAATGGCCAATCGCCTTCTCCCTCACTGCCAGTTTTGTTGGCAATAAGTGCTTCAAGTAATGTGTCAATTGCCTTCGCATTCCCAACGAGTTCTTTTTCAAGCTTTGCAACATCGCCTGACAAGGCGGGGTTACTTTCTTTGTAAGCTCGGTTGAGTGTTTGTTGAATGTCCAGGGAGCGTCCTTGCGTTTGAATCAAGTTTGTGAGTTTGCTATATGGTTATAGAGACAAGAGTCATGAGCCTCCAGACGGTGAACAGGATGGGAGGTGTCTAAGGTAGAATATCTGTACCTGAGACGCTGGTGGAATAGTGATCTATCTGGGTCCTCTGAACTTCCAGAGACAGCTCTTGGACGTGTTTTCGGTCGTGAACGATCGATCGATGAAGCTGAAATGGTTGGCGAGGCTTCCGCAGGCAATAGGGCTGATGGTGGAGGTGGAGGTATTGCGGATGGCTTGGGCGGCCTGGCAGGTGCATATAAGTCGTCGACGGTATCCGGATCAACATCCATTGGATCGCTCTTGCTATGATCATTGTCATCCATGGGCTTGTCGAGCGTCTCAGGAGACGCGATAGACATGAGAGAGCCTTGGGAAGACATCTTATCAAAGGGAGTGGGGTCAAAGCCACTGGAAAACTGCTGGGCGGCTTTCCCTTTCCCTTTTATATCTTTCCTGTCCCGACGGGGACTGGCGGACCCCTGGACAAAACATCATGGTCATAGCATGAACAAAAACACAAAGGAAAGACAAGGACTCCACATCGCCAGGTTGAACGCTTACCGAGTCCTTTCCAACAGATATTGGTTCTTGTGGCTCTGCTGAGCTACTCTTTCCCACCTGTGGTTCCCCCCAAGACGAGATTTTTGGCGCCTCCGGTGGTGCACCCCAGCCTGTCGCTGGCGATGAGGTAGTGGCCTGCGGAGATGCCCCACCCCATCCTGTAGTTGCGGGCACAGTGGAAACATCGCCCCATCCGGTACTGTTTTATGCAAATATTGAGCGTGATCGTTCGGTTTGGGGTATAAAGACAAAGAAGGATGCTCACGCAGTAGTGCTTCCCCATGAATCGTCAACAGCACCCCAACCACCCATACTGAAAAAGCAGGACAGGCAGCGAGACGTTCAAATTATCAGAAAGATCATGAGGGACAATTAAGGTTATATTGAGTACTCATGACACAGTTAACTCCATGGGACGAACTTTGATGTCTTTGCTAAATTCGGGGGTGTAATCGCCCTCCATACTGAGGCTTCAACATTCCTATCTGCATTAGACACTCCACTAGCACCACCGCTTGGGCCTGGCAGATTACTGGATGAAGCCACGGGGCTTGCTGGCCCCCATCCGGTTGATTGCTGTAGAGGAGACGCTTCTATCGTAGCTGCCGGCCTGTGGCGATAAACTGGGTTAGCGGAGAAGGAGAGCCAGTGAAGTAGACGGAAAGGGCTTTGATATGCGCGTACTTTGTACGTTTACGTTCGCGACCAGAGTTACTAGAATCACTGTAGGACACATCGTTAATGACTATCGCCCGTTTACTCGTTACGAATTGGTTGACATACTTGGAAGGATTAGGAGAAGCACGTCTTGCATTGCGACTAGGCCCTGTAGGCGACCGGTGGCCATAGCCACGGTCCGGGGATCTACTACATAGAGAGGCGCGTTCATAAATGGAAGAAGGCACGGTCAGCGGAATGACGTACTCCCAAGAGCGTTCTGGACTTCGTTTTGACGAAGTGTTGGACCATGCAGAATCCCTACTATAGATCCACAAACATGGGAGTGACAGAAAAGAGTGTGAAGGTGAATATTATGATTAGTTCATCGTTAAAGTAACGAAATAACGCGGTGTCCACATACCGTCTCGAGTCCCGGTCGCGCTCGCCGCCGTCACGATCCCTACTCCTATCCCTACCTCGCTCGTGATCATTGTCGTAAGAGCTATCGCCGGCACCGCCATCTCGTTCACCGCGATAATAGGGACCATCGCGCTGGCGCACTTTGTACCCCTCTTGATATCCTTCTCTCCTCACGCGGTCCTCAAGCTGCCAATTGACTGATGCCATATCCCAGGCTTCGCCGTCGCTTGGATGCGCAAAACTATTTGTTGCAGAGACAAGAGGCAGCGAGTAGCCGAGAAGGCGGCGATAGGGAGGTGTCCACAGCGAAGGAGTGAGGAGAGGCCCCGCGCCAAACGGTGGCGAGAACCAGCGCCCGCAAGTTTGGGTCGTTCAGGTCGCACGAAAGCCAGGCGAGAGCGAATGGTGAAGTAAACGACAGAGTCAGCCTGATATCCAGCAACGATAATGATACTGGAAAGAAGCCAAGGGGAGGATTCGGAACGGGATAAATAAGGAAGTGCAGGGCCTTAGAGTTCCAGATCGGCATGAGGCCAGGTAACTCGGCCCGCGCCAGATTACAGAATAAAGTAAGGAGCCCCACGAGAAGATGCTTAACAAACGCACGCCAGAGGACGAAGAGAACGACGGCGTCAGAGAAAGGGGCACGACACTCAACTGGCAGCGGGGATGATCATCAGGGTGTTCAATGGGGTTCCGAGCCTCGCCAGTTTTGGGATCAAACGCCTGCATGCGGTTCAAGGGGACGAAAGGAAGAGAATGATCCGCACGTCCGTATACGCCAGGTAAATGGGTGGATATATATTAGCGCATTTCTATCAGGAGCATATCCTAATCTTGCAAGTGCCGGTAGGCCCAACACAAACCTTACATCTGGATAGTGAAGCGTGGAGATGTTTTCCAATTCGTGTGCTCCACGTCATTGCGCGGGTGATTTTACTTTACTACTCTGGATACGCAACACGTGGGGAGATTCAGACGTTGGCGCGCCTCGAAGTCGTTCAGTCGTTTCTTGTCCTCGATCACAACACACATCACTGAGCTTTCTCTCCCTTCTTTTGGATGAAGTTCAGCCAGCAAGAGAAAGAGGTATCCAAGAAAACAACAAAGATATGGTTATTATAATGAGCTACTATGTGTGTGCTGCGAGTAATATAATAAAGCAGGGGAAATAATAAGTGATCAAGATAAACTACTGCTGCCACCATCAGCACTACCACCACCATCAAACTGAATGCAATGAACGGAGGCACATGAACCTCGCATTTAAAGGGGGAGACCTCACCCGGGATACGCAAGCCAAATCAAATGCTCTGCGCCGTCAATGTGGCAACTCTATTCACGTCTGTTGGTGCTGTTCGCAAAATTTGTGCATACCCTTGGATCTGCATCCTAGCATCCGCCATCGGATGAATCTTTGCTATATCAGCATGCTCTCCCACATTCTCCCTGTTACCATTCTCACCCGGAGACTCTTCCCTCCCTTGTTCAAGTTGCAGAATCAGTCCATACAACATGTCTGCCACCCCGTGCATCTGCTGTGCTCTGCCTTTGACCCTTCCCACCAGTTCATCTGTCCGCTGCTGCATCCTTGTTGCGTATTCTTCCTCAACCCTAGGTAGGATTTTGGTGTTATACTCTTCTTTGACAGCAAGACGGGCAAGTGGTGCAACAAGTGAGGAGAGAGCAGTGTTGAGAAGGGCATCAGAGACCGGGGTTTGTTCTGGCGGTTGGGGGGTCATTTGTTGGGCAGTGTGAGTGGTAGCTTGGGCTAACTTGGTGGTAAATCCAGCAAGCTGAGTTTCCATCTATTATCACACACAAGTACACAACCAAAAAGTCAGAGCCAGAAATATGAGCAGGTGCCAGGACAAAAAGAGCTTACCTCATTCAA
>WIDE01000002.1:309545-366652 GCA_015039315.1 Clavulina sp. PMI_390 | reverse complement strand
TTCGTACTCCTCGCAAACTCAGCCTGAGGGTCGACGTGATCACATGGTAGCAGATCCTGAATGGTTCGCTGCAACTTCTCCAACTATAACGCGGCGCGTAGTTCAGAAAAGGGTCCGATTGGAAGCCAGTGAATGACCAATATAAGAGAGATTGGATCAGCCAGGAGTTACTCTGAAAGCTGCAATGCACGCCCAATAGGGTAGGCACAGATAGATGGCCTTCAATACTCACGTCCTGTATATCCCTCTTTGACGCAGTGTCTAACAAATGTGGCAGCAGGTTATCCACTTGACTTTGGATTTGACGAATGACAACTTCGCGACCCTTGAGCACGTCGTCAAGCATATTGGAGGCCATAGGATCGAGGCGTGATGCCCTTTCCTTTTCCCGTAAAAGTTTGTCTCGTTCCTCCTCGGTGGCGGTACGGCTTTGTACTAATGTGAACAGATTCTGAAGATGTCTAAGGGGAGCACGAATGGAGGAGGGCTGTCAATAGGGATTTCTGGGCGAGGAAGAGTGTCGCGTGGACGAGCAGGTAGTGTGGCGTAACTCACTCAAGGCGATGTGTGTATGTTTCCTGGAGTTCGCCACGAGATGTGTATTCATATTGGTCGAAAGCGAGAGGCGGAGGACGCGACGAGCTGGATGGCAGATGGTCGGAGGTCGACGAGACGCCGCTTGGGCCAGTTGCTACGCGTTTTCCAGATGTGGCTGAAGGTGACGGGTGGCTGTCGCCATCAATTTCCATCGAGTCATCGATAGCACTTGAAGACGAAGCAGGTTGCCTCGATGACGATGGCTTTGGGGTTTTAGCCTTTGCTATGGGTTTCCACTTGGATGAGCTGGAGGCGCCGGGCGCCACAGATGATGAGGCAGTCGCCACTTCCCCATCCTCGTCGCCGAATTGTGGCAGTCGCTTGGATATTAAAGACATGGGAGAGGACAGAGAGGAAGACATAGATTCAGCGGGTGTGGCAGCTGCGAGTGCAGCAGAAAGGAGAGGCTGTGGTGGTTGACGGGGGCCGAGAGATGGTGTACGATTGGAAGCTATCAGTGTTTGCTCAAATAGATTAGCGTCCGAGGCTGGAACGCCTCCTGGGCTGTGAGGAGAAGGCGAGGCTCCTGAAGCAGTTGGAAAATTTGAATTGTCACTATTATTTGTGACTACTTGCTCGGGCACGGGACCCGTGGGGGACGATCCAGGCGGCTTTGAGAGTGAGTTATCGTGGCGCTGCGAGGCAGGGGAGGAATCCTGGCGTGTAAGGGTTGTCGAGGGATAACTGGACGACTGAGTGTCGGAATCACGACGTCGAGAAGCCCAACCGTTATCGGACTGGAAGGACTGTCCGGTCACGGTCGAGGACGAGGGAGAATACCGCGGCCAGTTGGTATGAAATGCCATTCGGTTAGTTTTGGCGTCCCTCCACTGGTATTCGCAGGGGTGGGCGTATGTGCCTGCCACAAGGGGGGAAAGGATGTCAGTGTCCTCGCTGTCAATCAGCTACACGGGGGTTCAAATTTGGTAAACCCATCGTACAGGCATCAGCATCCCTCATATCTTCATGGTCATTAGAAAGGGGTGCTCCCGTTGCATCGTCAAAGCGCTGAAGAAAGAATCAGTTAGTTTGATTGAAAAGTATTCGCGAATGGCGGCTCCTCTACATACATTACAGCGAACTATCTTGTATTTGTAGTTCGACAGAGGTAGGGACATCGTATACCTGAAGGGCTATCCTGCCCTACTATTATGTGGGCCTTCTCGTATTGTTCAGCTCGTAGATGTCGCGGGGGGGAAGGGGAGAGGAAGGGGGGTAAACGACTCCGGGGATTGACCACGAGGTGGGTATTGATCGTGATGCGGATCCCAGGAGCGGCTCATGTTTAGCGCTGTCATGCCAATCACATACAGTCAACGCTTTTCGAAATATCGTTGTGCCATGACCCAGCATAGGATTGTTGACTTTCTACATTTGGTAGCTTCCAACGACTGGCCTTCAACTTTACGTTAGAAATGCATTGAGGAGAAGCCTGGTACCGACGAAATTAACTCCATGCATAAGCCATGAGGCAGAGAAACCCCCAATCGATTGAGTAGTCTAAAATTCATTGATCGACAACCTATCTAACTCGGAACCACCATGTGAAGAACAGATACATCGTTGTTTCTTTCGTTCTTTTGCAGTTCATGCCACGTACATTGGGGGGATACAACTCGGGAAATACACCATAGTGGAGAATCTTTTGCAAATATAATCGGAAACAGGGATGGGAAAGAGAGAGAGATAACCAAGCGCGTCGCTTACGTGCTCACGATAAGATCAACGCCGATGGCGACATCTCTCAGTCATCGAGGGCCTTGAGCAGAGGCGAGACGACCTCGCCGCCCTTCTTCTTGTAAAACTCGACAACCTTCTTGGAGCGCTCGGCGATGCCAGGACCAGTGAGGCCAAACTTCTCGTACACCTTCTGGTAAGGACCAGACGCACCCCATGCCTTGAGGCCGAATTGCTCATGACTGTAGCGCTCCCAGCCGATAGTCTACACACACATGCTCCTTGTCAGCAAATATATTCGAGACTACGCTTGCACAGAAAAAAGAGTAACTTACCGAGTAAGCCTCAACGGAAAGGACAGGTGCGCCAGAGCGGAAGACCGAGAGGCGGTAGTCCTTGGGTTGCGCATCGAATACCTCCCAGCATGGCAGGCTGATCACGCGGACCTTCAGACCCTCCTTCTCGAGCACGCTCACGGCCTCGAGGACAATCGGTACCTCAGAGCCGGTGGACACAATGGAAAGATCCTCCTTGCCATCGGCAATGTCGTGCAAGACGTACCCACCCTTGACGGCATGCTCGATTGTCGAGTTCTCGAGCTGGGGGAGGTTCTGTCGCGAGAGAGCAAGGACGGTGGGGGTGCGCTTGGATTGCAGAGCAACGAGGTAGGCAGCAGAGGTCTCGTTGCCGTCGGCGGGACGCCAGAAGGCGAGGTTGGGGGTGGCACGGAGGGCAGCAGCGGTCTCAACAGGCTGGTGAGTAGGACCGTCCTCACCGAGACCAATAGAGTCGTGGGTAGCTAAAGAAATATTGGTTATCAGTGACTTGACTCGCGCTTCCCAGCGTCCCATCTACTCACCGACCCAGATAACCTGGTGACCACTGAGGGCAGAAAGACGAACGGCACCAGACGCGTAGCTGACGAAGTTCTAGGGAAAGTACGTAATGAGACATTCTCCACACTATTAAGAAAAGCAAATTCCTCACCAAGAAGGTACCACCGAAAGGAACAATACCACCATATGCAGCAAGGCCGTTCATGATAGCACCCATAGCGTGCTCACGAACACCATATCGGAAGTAGCGGCCAGCATAAGTGCCAAGCTTGGTGCTCGGGGGCTGGAAGTCAACGGCATTCTTGACCCTTGTCAAGTTAGAGCCAGTCAGATCGGCCGAACCACCAAAGAGCTCGGGGAGGGTATCGTGGATGGCGGAGAGCACGTTCTCGGAGAGCTTGCGAGATGCGATAGCGGCATCGCCGACCTTGTACACAGGGAGTTTCTGCTCCCACCCGGCGGGGAGTTCTCCCTTGATGCGGCGAGTGAGCTCGGCGTACTCGGTGGGGTACTTCTTGCCGTACTCGGCCAGCAGGGTCTCCCATTGTGCCTGCTTCTCAGCGCCACGCTTGCCAACGAGGCCGAAGACATCGTACGTGACCGAGGGAACCGCGAAGGTCTCGTCGGGGTTCCAGCCGAGGGCTTTCTTGAGCTGAGCAATATCGTCCTTCTTCAGAGCTTAGAAGTTCACAGGTCAGCGAAATTGGGGATTGGGATAGGCTGCTCTGTTACGCTGTGGGATGATACTCACGAGAGCCGTGGACGCCGTGGGTACCCTGCTGCAGGGAGCCATAGCCAATAATGGTGGTGAGCTTGATGATAGTGGGCTTGCTCTTCTCCTTCTGAGCCTCTGCGATCGCGTTGTAGATGCCGTCAAGGTTGCTAAATGGGCAAATCACAGCGCGTCTTTAGGGCCCAACTAAATTGTCATTTGTAAAGATTCACGCACGTGTTACCATCGTTGACGGAAAGAACCTGCCAGCCGTATGCCTCGAAGCGCTTGGTGACATCCTCGGTGAAAGCGACGTTGGTGTCACCATCGATGGAGATATCTATAGGCAGCAAGATGAGCAAGGAGCGGGTAAAGGAACCGCATATAGTACGCACGGTTGTCGTCGTAGATCTAATGAAAGATAAAGGTAATTTGAATCAGATAAAAAAATTCATCGAGATTCGGACCGCATTCGTGGTCGCGGATCGGGCGATCATGTTGCAATAATGTTGCAATACTCACGACGATCAAGTTGCCGAGCTGCTGGTGGCCAGCGATAGAGGCAGCCTCGCTGGCAACGCCCTCCATGAGACATCCATCACCAGTAAAGACATAGGTATAGTTGTCGATCAGAGGGAATCCCTCCTTGTTGTAGGTAGCCTTGAGGTGGGCCTCGGCGATAGCGAGACCAACGGCGTTGGAGAGACCTTGGCCGAGAGGGCCAGTTGTAACCTCGATACCGTCGGTGTGGTGATATTCAGGGTGACCAGGGGTAAGGGAATCAACCTGGCGGAAGTCCTTGAGATCTTGCATGCTCAGCTTGTAACCTAGCAGATGCAGCAGGATGTACTGGAGAGCACAACTACCCAGATACGGAAAAGTTGCGTTTCAGGGAATCGCGCAAGGATCGGAGGGCATAGGATACATACGCATGACTAGAGGATCATGAGATCGTTTGATGTTAGTCCACGTTGACTATCGTTGTGTATCAACGAAGGAAGCGACTGACCCGTTGGAGAGCACAAATCGATCCCGGTTGAACCAATGCGAATCTTTGGGGTTGCAGTTTAGGAATCTAATAGCATAAAGAGAAGTCTGAGGAGCAGCTTCTCCATTGCCGATGATGACTGAAATCTCACCGCGTCCAGAGGACCTCCGCGACGGCTGCCAGGCCCATTGGAGCACCAGGGTGTCCGCTGTTGCTCTTGAAAACGACATCAGCAGCGAGGACACGGATGGTGTCGATGGCGGTGATGTCCTCCTTGGAGAATTGAGACATTATTGGGGTGGGTGGTGGTGGTGAGATGGAAGAGAGGTGTCGTGAGCAAGTCTGGCTAAATCCCCAACAAGCCCAACTAACCCATTCAAATACGCAATCTGTTCGATCCGAGTCCTCCCTTGTCCAAAATTCAACGCACTACATACAACATATGATTTTCGCTAGCTAAAGCCTTCCTAGATCCTCCTTTGGCCCCGATCTACCTTTCGGGAATCTCGCCAAATTAGGCGCTTTCGGCCGGTTGGCCCTCCCCCAACGTCACTATTCCGACACATGCGCCTCATTAGCTATGAAGCCACACATATATGCACAATCGAGCATGCGAGCACAGAAAATCCCAGTGGACTATCCGGCGCATGAATGAAAAGGGCCCGTCAAAGTGTTCCAAAGCCACCGTGCCTAATCTGAGAGCTCATTTTAGTCATATGAAAGGCCCTTCAGCGCAGCTTTCGCCCTCTTGCATCTGCCATTAATGAGAAGGTGCATATGACTGCTCGCGTAAGGCTAGGCAAGATTCCGACTTGGGTTGATAGAAAAGGATAGCATATATGTTAGCTTTGGAGGACGCTGTTTTTTCCGCGACGGCGTTAAGCAGGTAATTGGTAGAGTCTTATTAAATTACGAGAGTTACGGGTTCATATCGAATGCGACCCAACAAAAGGCTCAATTGGACAAGAAACGCCTGTCTATCTGCGACATTTGGCCAGCAGCAAATGGCACGCAAGTGCTTGTCTTTGTTGACGTCGAGTCCAATTTCACACGTCGAGCACATTTCATTCTACAATGAGCAAGCTCTTATTTTCTACTTTTGATGTGACGAAGCAAGTAAGACCATGAATATGTAAAATATAATGCCTGGGGCCTTCGTTCTTATCTCCGGACCCAGGTCTTCTATCGGAGCCGCCTATCATTCGGGCTTGTGAACATCCATCCCATTTTACCTGGCCGTGCGTGATAATCTCCTCGACAATTGCAAGCATGCGATATAAAGCCCCAATGCAAGATATTTAGATGTGCTCGTCGTCCCACAGCGTGTGGTCCCTCGTCTAAGTGATTTGTCGCCAGAAGAGCTCGCCGACGTGTTCCAGACAGCCCAGACCGTCAGCCAGGTGATTGAGAAAGCATTTGATGGCGAATCAATGACTCTTGCCTGCCAGGTAAGCCTAGCGATCACTGAGAGCAATTATGAGTAAAACTAAATTGATCTCAATAGGATGGCCCAGCTGCCGGTCAATCAGTCCCCCATGTCCACATTCACCTTCTTCCGCGCAAGTTTGTTGACTTTGCTGGAGATAATGACAAGGTCTGTCATCTATTGCTACTTTTATTTTACTCGTCTCCTTCTTACCTCTCTCCGGGCCGATTGTTTGAAATAGGTATACCCGGAACTGGAAAAATCTGAGGATGCCCTGGGGGAAAGCCTCTCTCGTAAGAAGACCCCAGTACCCATGATGGATGAGCGGTCAGGAAAGCCGCCGAGGACAGTAGAGGAGATGGAGAAGGAGGCTGCTTGGCTCAGTACCCTCTTCAAGTAAATAGAGCGCAAGCATACAATACTCTGATATAATGTGCCTGGGCATTTTACTTGGCTTGACTCATAGAAATCCATTCGAACCATTGAAACTGTCGCAATAAAGACTAAACGGCTCGCACACGACAGATGATGGTCATGAAAGCATTATGATTGATGACGAAGCCCACGAGCCAGTGCTACAGACTATGCTGGAAAATGTGCTCTCTTCACTGAACTATTCTCTACCTTCGACCACGACCACGCCCTCGGAGCGCACGCTGTGCCTGTGCTTGAGAAACCTTGGGTCCAGTTTGAGGCTATAGCAAACCGCCAAGTCAATACCAAATCACCAAAAACCAGAAATTTAGGTCCAGCAAAAACTCACCCCTTCGCTCTGCGGATTCCGCACAGTCTCATCCACACTCAGAATCAAGCACGCCGCCTCCGCTGCACTGCTGATCGCATTGACCTTCACCAACGACGGCTCCCAGACAAACGCAGCCATATTGTCCCGGACGGTCTCGCCATCAACGTCTACACCCGCCCATACTTGTGGAGACGGTGCCTCTGTCCCGCGACGAGCATGCGCTTTCCGTAGCCCGTTAAGGATGTTTGTGGAGTCGAGGCCAGCATTGTCGCAAATTTGGCGAGGGATAATCTCGAGTGCCTTGCCAAAGGCAGTGAGGACAAGCTGCTGCTTGCCAGGGATTTTAAGTGCATAGGCACGTATATGTGCAGAGAGGTCCATCTAGAGAGATAGTGTATGATAACAGTGGCAGTTAGCTAGCAATCAGAAATCGCTGATCAAAAGTGAACGTACCTCGATGGCTCCACCGCCGGCCACAACCTCGCTGTTCTTCACAGCCCGCTTGACGACCATGATAGCATCATGCAGACTCCGCTCCACCTCCTCGATGAACTGCTCCGCCCCTCCTCGCAACAAGAGAGTGCAAGTCTTCGCTTCGGGACACTCCTCAAAGACATTGTACCTCTCATTCCCGATCTGCCTCTCCTCAAACTTGCCGCATGTGCCAAGATGCTTTCGTTCAATGTCAGTGCACGTGCTTTGCACATTGCCGCCAACAGCTTGCACGACGCGCTTCAGATCGGCCGCAGCGACACGACCAGCACAGAAGATGCCCCGATCAGCAAACCACTGTGTCGCAAGATCGCCGATCGGGAGCTTGGAAAGCACGACGTGTGCCCCGGTTTTCCTAATGAGTTCGAGCTTGTTGTAGATGATTGTCCATTCAGCATCAACGATGGATTGGTAGTCCGCTACTTGCTCAACTCGGACTTCGGCGTTGTCTTTTTCCGCTTTGAGTTCGAGCTCGACGTTGAGGCAGAGGATGAGAGGGTTTTCAAAGTATTTGGGTTGTTGCTCGGCACCAGCATACGTGAACGTCTTCTTGAACGAGACGCCCTTGATAAGCAGTGAATCCTGAGTAGCCACGATGCATTAATGATCAAAAATATTCCCTCAAGAGTAACAGCATCGATAGACTGACCTGCATGCCACCACCAGGGATCTTTTTGACGCCGATCATTGACTCGTCGAGGTCGTCCTGGTCTAAGCACATCACAGCATCGACGACCATTTCAGAGAAGAACGGTTTTTGGGAATGGATGAGCTTGGAGGACATGGAGGTTGCGGCACATTTGAGGAGGAGATCGCGGAATTGTCTACGAGCAAGAAAATGTTGGTCTCGTCGAATAGAACACGATCGAAGGCCCGCCACTCACTGCGGGTTCGACTTGTCGATCTTGCCCTGAATCTCTCTTATTCTGTCTACGCTCTAGGAGAAGCGGGGAATGACACAATATTTAACACAATTTCTTGGGAGCAACATGAAATTCAGTCAGTCAACATACCAGTTGAGCAGCCGTTCGGAAACCCTTCATGATCAGGTGTGGGCTAACACCTTCCTCGATGAGCCCTCGCACTTCCTTGAGCATATGGGCAGCAAGCAAAACCACGCTGGTGGTTCCGTCGCCGACCTCGGCATCTTGGGCCCGCCCAATGTCGACCAAGGTTTTTGCGGCAGGATGGACAATGTCGAGGAGTTTTAGGATCGTCGCGCCGTCGTTTGTGATTTGGGCCTCGCCTCGATCATTTACGATCAGCTTGTCCATGCCCCTCGGTCCGAGCGTCGTTGCGAGCGTGTCGGCGATTGCTAGACATGCGGAGATATTTGAAAGCAACTGGCCCTTTCCTTGCGATGTGTCGGTCCCTTCTTTGAGAAGGATGACCGTGGGTTGCTAGACGGGGCGGGGTTTCAGCTGCACGAAGCATCGATCGCGAGTATGCAAGTAAGAGAATGTGTCGTTTCGTACCATTCCACCGAACTGAGGGCGCGACATGATTTCAGTGGTCTAAATTCTGGTAGTAGGTGTCACACGATGTCACAAGCCAGACTCGATCAAGTTGTCATCGTTTGTGTGTGTGACCGGCATCATACCTGGAACTCATTGCCGTTGCTGCCAAAAAGACAAAAAAATGTCAGACCAGGAGCCAAGTCGGCAAATGCCTCAGCAGCAGGGGCGACAGCAACCCACCCCCATCCCTGATCCCAGTCCATTCGCATCCATGCCCCCTCCAGGACCGTTCCAACACTTTGAGTACCAAGCCTATGCCCAACCTGTTGCACCAGACCTCCCACCCCCTCCGCTTCCTACCGCAGGCCTATTCACCCAATCAGAACACACAAATCTACTGGGCTTTCTCGACAACTTCGAGTGGGGGTTTGATCCTTTCCTGCCATCGGAGTTGCCGACGTTCAATTCCCAGCCTCTCCCCACTGCTGCTTCCGAGCCACCCACTTCCACAAATGCTTCATCGGCACGTCCTAGCGCGCCGCACTCAACATCGTCGGGCATCTCGACCCCCTCTCACACTGGGCCCAGTCGTCCATCTCCCTCGAGATCAAGAGGCTCGGCCCCTTACCCGCAAGCTGCTGCACCCCAAGACGCCCATAGCAGTCGTCCATTCTACCCACCCCCATACCCATCCGCACCACAATCTCATAGTACCCATCATACCCCCCAGTCCCAAATACCCTCACATTCCCTCCTTCCCCTCTCCCATCCTGACTCGCTGAACGCACTCGACTCGATAGGCCTCGGCGGTTACTCTGGTGCACATTCCCATTCCCACCCACATGGAACTCCATCTATCAGCAGCAACAATAACACCAACAACCCTGCTAATACTGAACTGAATCTGGCTCGTTCGGGCGGCGATCCCAACTATTCACGCGCATCCCAACAGCAGCAACAGCCAAAGATAGAGCCAGGAGTCCATCTGTCCATAGACGACGGCTCCATTCCTATCCTTATTGGTGGCGACGATGAGAAATCCGGTGCCGGAGGAGGCCTCGTCCCGGGAGGCGGTAACCTTGCCGGTGGGCGTCCCCAAAAGCCCGTGCTCACCACCCCCGAGAAGCGCGTGCGACACATCCTTTCTGAGCAGCGTCGGCGAAACACTATTCGCGATGGGTACACGCAGCTGCAGACAATGGTCGCAGCACATCCGAGTGCCCCACAGCGCGCGGCTCCTTCTCGCGGGCGGAATGCTCGTCCAAAGGGCGCAAGAGGCCGCACCAAGGGTAAAGGCAAGAGCGGAGTTTTGTTCCGTGCTGTCGAATATATCAGATGGCTCGAGGAGAACGTCGAGGACCTGACGGCAGAAATGCTCAAATTGGAAGCGGCAACACAAGGGCGTGGAGGTCCTTGGCATTCCCAACATGCTTCAAGATGACGACACCGTTGTGCACTGCTGAACAGGTTGTGTGGAGTTGGTACTTTTCTTTTTGGATTTTTTTCTTTGTAGAGCTTTGGGGGCCTGTGGACATACTGTAATGTATTCTGTGCGATCTATTGGCCTCTGACGAACCTAGCGGGTACGGGTTTAATTTCATGACACCATCGGACAGACGATGCTCTTTTTTTTTTCTGTAGCAAACGATTCTTGTATTATTATCTACCACATGGCAGATCTGAAGCAATGATGTATCAATACAGTGGTTGAGACTGAAACCTTGTACAATCACATGGAAGAATGAAAAGTGTCCGGCAGAGTTGGGGGGTAGCACTGGAACCCGTTGATGCAGTAAGCTAAGAGAAATTGCAGGATCAGAAATATAGTCCATCGTTACGATCGTCAAGATCATCGCGAATAAGGATAAAGCAAGATCATCGCGAATAAGGATAAAGCACGAGAAAAACAAGGTGTCGAGAACACTGGTCATTTCGGCAGCTCAACCATCTCATCGTCATCATACCCGCGTGGGCTGTCGAGAACACTGGTCATTTCGGCAGCTCAACCATCTCATCGTCATCATACCCGCGTGGGCGTCATCGGCCCAAAACCAGCACTCCTCGGGAAGACCGGGTCATCAAACGGGGACGGGGATCCCGCAAAGGGATTTGCATCCTGCATCGCGCCCACCGAGCTCTTCGCTCGGTTATGGCTCCTCCGCCTCGTCGCCTCGGCACCAGGGCTAGCCGGCGTCAAGGTACGGGTCGAGCTGGCGCCGACTGCGAGACCGGGAGGCAAGAATGTGGAACGGCTCGGTCGGGAACGGTGCCCTAACCCGCGCTCGCGCTCGCGGTTCTGGTCCCCGAATGGATCAGCCGAATGGGTCGAGGAGCCGGGGGAGGGCATGTCGGGAGCGATAAAGTGATGATGGATAGGAAGCGCGCTGTTGCTCTCTTCAGGGTAGTATTGTGTTGAAAGGTATCGTGGGCGCTCGGTGAAGCCCATAGGAGAGAAAGAAGTAGGTGTAGTCTCAGTAGCAGCGAGTGCTCCTCGCGACTCGGGCGCAAAGGCAAATTCACCATTGACGCTCTTCATCCTCGGCGCTGACTGGGTAGGATTGGGAACGGGGACAGGGCCAGGAACCGTCTTTGACTTGGGAGCAGGTGCAGGGCTCAAATTGAACTGAGATGGGCGCCTGGGCATGTCGAAGACGCTTTGGTGAGCAGCCTCGCGAGCCGCTGCCGTCGTTATCTTGGGGCTCGAGTTCTGGGCAGGAATCGGGGTGGGCGCGAGGAACTGGTTCTCATCGCTGTCGAGGTTGATAATACGCCTTCCACTGTTCCCGGTCGCAGGAGCATTCGTAGGAGGATTCGAAGCTAGCGAATAAGGCTCAATGACCGTTGAGCGATCGGCGGTAGCGTCCTTGGGACGCTTGCCCAGTCCTGCAGCACCTGTCAGCACCGCGTTGAACGTGCGGCTGAACCAACCATTCTGAGCCGTCTCGGGAGCAGGCGAGTGCTCAAATGTGCTCTTCAGGTGCCCATTGTTGAAGTCCCAAGGCTCGCGAGCGGTCGTGCGGCGCGCGTCATTGCGCAGCTTTCCACTCACAACACCCCAGCTGAGACCCCCAGACTTTTGCTGAGGGCTACCCTTCTCCAAATCGGCGTTGGGGCTGAACTTGGGGGAAGCAGCCGGGAAGGGCGAAGCATTGTTATAAGTCTGAAGGCCAGTGGAAGACGGACGCGCGGCGTTCGAGTTACCAAAGATCGTGCTGGAGGGCATGGGGGTCTGAAGTGGAGAGAATGAGCGCAGGTTGTCGGGCAGAGGAGTTCTCTCTGCATGGGGATCCATTTCATCCGCGACAAAGGCGGACCCGCGATAGCGTCTATCCTCTGCATCTTGAGCGGCGGCAGCGGCACGCTCGCGTTTGGCAGTGGAGGAAAGGTACGCCTGAGCGAGTGCTGCATCCTGAGCCAGAATCCCGTCTGAAAGGCCACGGGTAGGTGTATCACCCTTGCTCTTGGAAAACGGGCGCGACGCAGGCATGTTCAAAGCACCCCTTGGCGGGCTCCACGGGGTGACAGTGGTATTTGGGGCCATGCCACCGTACGCGCTGTGGTTGTCACCGTTCAGAGTAGATGCCGAGCTGGTCATCCTGGGCATCTGGCGGTTGTACCTGCGCCTCTTCCACTCGTGGACGCGATCGATTCCGTAGGCGTGCCACAGAATGATACCGACGGCGCAAAGGGCAACGAAAAGCCAGAGACCGAGGAGGATGGCATACATGACGCGCTCACGATGAAGAGATGCGACATAGCGGTCAATGAGCTTCTCGACGAGACCCTCAGACTGGACACTAGTGGAGTTATTAGAGGTAGAGCTGCCACCAATAGCTGCCGCCGCGATCGGAGATGTCACCTCGTTGACTGAGTTATTGGAGAGCATGAGAATGTTGGGGTTCAAAGTTGGAAGAGTAACCTAGAGATATCGCCGAATTGTTAGCACTTGCCACAGAAATGTGAAATAAAATACATGAAACGTACTGCAAAGTTCTCATTCATGAACGTAAGAGCTTCTTCGATGCTGTTCACCTTGCTCCCGATCATGCAACGCACAAACTCTTGCGCAGGGCTATCGAACACGGTGCCGCCGAACGTGGAGTTCACGATGCTCTGCACCTCTGCGTAAAAGCCTGCAACCGTGTTATTCAAGCTCGTCGTGGTCGTATTGATCCACCCGAACACGCCATTATCCAGGTTGGACTGGATAGCAGCGACCTGAGCATTCACCTGAGCCGCATAGGTCGCGCTGTCATTTGCCATACCAGAGTTGAGCTGGGCGGCGATCTGGGCATTGAAGTTCGAGACACCAGTTTGGGCTTGGGCAGTGTAGTGCGCTTGAAGGGGATGGATAGCGGCGAGCTGGAGCTCGACGCTCAAGAGCCCAATCAAGCCAATGAGCAAGCACACCAGCGCTGGAGGGTGCAGCACGTAGCTGAAGAAGAACCGCGCGTTAACATGCTGACTGGGGCTGAGCTTGAACCACTTGGAGAAGTCGTCGAGCCAGCGGGAGATGAGAGGATGTTCGGCGGTATTGCGGAAGACGAGGAGGTTGTGGTTCGACATGACCATACTGGGCTGCGGTGCGCTGTGCGAGCTATGGGCCTCGGAGAGCTTGGAATGCGATACGGTGGGATCCGCGGTCCATGCCTCGCGGATGTATTCGAGGTGGCCCTGGAGCGAGCGCCACCTCCACCAGACAAGGAACATGTTTCCGAGCACAAAGAGAACAGCGGCGGCAGCCAGGAGGCCTGCTGCAATGTGAGCAATCTTGACCAGATCTCGTCCGAGGTCATCGATGAACGATGTGTCCATGCCGTCGCAGAACGTGAGGGTCCGCTGAGCGGGAACAGCAAAAGTGCTGGCGTTGAAGGTAATAGCATTGAAGGTGTTGTTGATGTCAGTCTTCACTATCGTGAAGGGTGTCTCGATCCTGCGCAGCATCAACTCGTCAGTGAGAACTAAATGGAGGATAAAGCTTGGAGTGCACATACAAGTTATCAAGGTCCTGCTTGATAACGTCGAGAGTGGGGATCGAGTTATTCAAGGTCGTCAACCCGTTCAAGATTGAGTCCGGCAACGTCACATTCGCCAACAAATCGAGCGACGGAATGGAGAACTGGGGGACGCTCAGGTTCACGTTCACAATGCTCGTAACCTTGTTGATAGCCGACACAGCTGTCTGAATGACGCTGTTGGCAGACGCAATGTCGCTCTGAATGCTTGTGCGGATGGAGCTTAGAGTGCTGTTGATAAAGTCCGAGATCTATGGGCGAGTATGTCAAATGATGATACAAGAATATCGAAGAGGGAAGGTGCTTTAGCTTACATCGGTTACAGCGCTGATGAGGATTGCCAATGCCCCGCGAATGATGAGTTCGAGGAAGCAGAGGAAGGTGCTCCGCCACATGTCCACAACGAAAACGATAATCGATTCGACAATTGTCAGACTGGTAGACAGGGTGGTCAGAAACTTGTACGAAATTATAAAGAAAAGTAAATGTACCTGACTGTCATAGTCAAACGAGCAGCATCCATCGCGGCGTCCATAGACTTTTGGATCGCATCGTTGGTGCCGATGGCAAGATACCGAGGCATGCTCGCAACTGCGGTGGCAGCCTTTTCGGCAGCCGAACAGCTCGCTAATAGGTCGGCTTTTGCATCAGCCACCCCAGCATTAGCGTTCGATGTTGAGTCCATCAAGCGGAAAGCAACAAAGAGCAAGGAAATGACGGGGTACGCGAGCCATGTCAGCGAAAGCAGGTGGGGGAGGGTGAGGTAAGGGGTGAGGGCGCGGCGGGGTGGCGCGGGCATAGGTTCGACATCGTCAAAGTTGATCGTGGACGATGAGGCGTTCATAGCGTTGTGGTCATTCGAGGAAAAGCGGTCGTCGCGAGTGTCTGGATTGTAGTGAGGAGGGGGCGATGGGAAGCGAGTGGTCATCTTTGAGAAAAGTCCTTAAGAGAGATTGCGAAATGGGTGGTCTAAGTGGTCCGAAGAGAGAGAAAGAGAGAGGGAGCCAAGTTCCTGCAGGCTACTGCTTGTCAATGCCGCCCGGCGACAAGAGAGAGGGACGAAGGTGGAAGGCGAAGACACGAGAGAGAGAGACGGCGCACTCAAGAGGAGGCGAGAGAGGGGATAAAGAACGCATGACCCGATTGTAAAGTCTATATTTGGGGAACAAGCGGATGCATAACTGAGGGGGCATATTGTTCAGGAGTTGCGGCAGCCTTTGTCTTGTTCCCTAACGACTCTTATCGCCGCACACCTCCGAACAAACACCTTCTTGGGCACACGCGGTCATCATGAGACACACACCGCTAAATCCATATGCTATTCACGCTTCTCGAGGCAGTTAGAAGTCGCTCAACGCGTGCGTCGGATAACGTTTGGTCCTGCAAGTGCCGTGACCACGGCGTCGTGATTGTTCTTGTGTCACGTTACACCCTGCCTCAAGTTCCCACGCAGCTTCGACAACGTAGACCCAAATCTATAGGGGTCAGTTGTTGAGGTTGGGAGAAGGACGATTTCTGGATACCCCTCGTTCTCGACATTTAGCGAGATGACATATCTTCTCATGTTAAGATGCTTTGTACTGTCAAAGACGATGGACAAGCTTTCATGCCTGCGATCTCAACGAACGAGGCAGTCTCTGAGCACTATAGATGAACTTGAACTTGAAGGAAAGATGGTCGTGTCTGGGATTATCATAGTCCTGCCACTTGATAGGATTGAAAAGATAGCACCTCCTAGGAGTTCTCCAAACTTACTGCAGGCAGAGGTGACGTCATGCTTGGCATCCCACCGGCCTTTTCCACATTTGGGTGACCTGCATTATCCACAACCCTTTACTGGGATTGAGCGTTTCACTGCATAAGAAGAGAAATGGAGCGCTATTCAGTTAATCTATAGCATCACGCCGGGCTCCCCTTGATTGACGCATGCAAAAACATCAGATTTGTCTACGATAAAAAGCTACACATCACATTCGACAGATCTATCTACACCGGAAGTGCACAGCAGTGTACGTCATGCATGCATTTGATATGGGATCAAATGATACGCGACATCAGAGGGATGGCTCAAGCGCGCCTGCGGCCCACGGTCTGCGAAACAGGAAGCGTCACGTTCGGTGGCAAAGTCTAACAGAAAAGTATCTACATTAGTCTCGGTAAACTTTGGGAAGATCTGAGAGTCACTTACGGGGCCAGGGGAGAATAGATCAAAGTGGAGGACGCTGTCGTTGGTCTTGGTCGCGTTCGAGATGATGAACCTAAATTTTTTTGGTGAGGTTTTAAAAGACACAGGCCATCTAATAAGATCCTACTCACATCTGATTCAGATATGCATGGGTGGTAGAATTTGTTTCTATATCGCTATTGACGAATAAAATGCATAGATTCAGCGAGGAATAAACGCCAGGAATCATTGTTGTTAACAAGCACTCACACATAGAGGTACTCGGCAGTCGTCTTGATACCAGCAGTGGTAAAGAAACCCCAGGCCATCTCATCTGCAGGGTCCGTGAACTGAAGGACACCGCGCACGCTAGGGTGGAAGATGCCTGCAGAGTTGATTTGGCCACCCTCACCACCCTCGTTGGGGAAGATCTGTGCAATCTCCTTGCCATTGCTGTCCACCAGCATGCCACTTTATGAATGAATGAAAGGGGCGCATGTGTAGAGAAAGAAAGATAGGAAAGCACGTAATCATGATTGCGATGTTGGTGGAGAGAGAGAATGCAGAGTCAGCTTGATGTTGTGAGGAACGACGACTCACACAAGGAAAATAATGCATGCAGGAGCATCCAACTCACCCAAGGTATTGGTTCAAAACGCGAGTCGTGTTGAAAATCGTAAATTGTTGGCCCGCAGTGATGCTGATGTTGAGCGCCCCAATGTAGTAAAGGGGAGGGAAGCTCGAGGCAGCAACAAAGGGCGCAGCGAGAGCAGCTGCCAGCAAGGACGTTGAGAACTTCATCGCGAGGGACGTGAACAAAAAGGAGGTGGGGGAGGTAGAGAGTGGGGGAGAGAGGATGACTCTTGCACAGCAGCTTCACAGCACCTCTCCTCGTCTTATATGTCGTAATGACAGTCTATGCTCCCACCGATTTCCAAAGGATTGACAGCTCGGTCCCGATTCATTCTGGGTTTAGGGACTTCCATTCAACAGAAAAAAAAAGAAGTGTGAAGCAACGATTTCCCAAGGCCCGTTCTGATTCATGCATCATCATGCAATAGAGTCCCTAGTTTCTGGAGCTCTCTCATCAAGCAGTCCTTTACGTTTCTAAACTCGTTGGCAGCACGACACACATTGTGAGCGATCTGTGCTGTGGCAACGGCCCCACTCATTAGCCGCTCAGCATATCCTTTCACACTCGATGTCCTAGCTCGGCGACACGCCGCCGATCAAAGAGCCACACCACCAACAAGATTCGACAACGTAACTCATCGATTTGGGGGGTTCTGTTAACTGTTTCAGGACCAAGAATCAGGAACTACAGTTATGAGTGGAGCATTCGAGAAGGGGGGGAAGACGGCACTTGGCAAGACGCCCAAATTGTTTGACAAGTTTCGGAAGACTCGGCTCCGACACAAACAAGTGCAAGCACGGGGGCTTCTTTCTTGAATGAGATGAGATTGATAGTATTAGAAACAAGTTATAGCTAGTGCGTGTATGCAAAAAAAGAGCGTCACATATATGCGAATGCAAAAAGAGAACATAATGTAGTTGTACAGTAGGGTAGTGTAAATGCCAAAAAAAAAATCAAGTCCAACATACAGTAAGCCCAGGCCCCAGACAGACAGACGTCAGCGCTTTGAAAAAGAAAAACAAACGAAAAAAGCGCATGCATGCATAAACGAAACATAGAAGCTACCAGGCCTCGACACCCAGATCAACGCCAAGAGCGAGCGGCGGTAGGGGAGATGGCGGAGGCGGAAGCTCAAATTCACCTTCAGCGCCAAACTCCTCAGGAGCAGGCGCCGCCTCTGGCTCTGCAATATCAAAAGGGTATGAGGCACAGCTCCCGACATCCTCCGCACTTGTGGAGATCCAAACCCTGTCCCCAAACATGCGACTGAGCAGATACAGCTCGGGCTCGCATCGCATGACCTGGACGATCTCGGGGATGCCCGTACTGGGATCTGTCACCCAAGCGTCGCCATTCGTCCCAGCTCCAACAAAGTGGACACTGAGCGTAGGGCGCTGGAGGAGAAGCGTTTGTGAGAGGGCGACGAGCTGCTGCCATTCTTCTTCAGTGGAAGGACTGAGTCGTGAGCGATGGAGTCTGAGAACACGGAGAGAGGGGTTGGGTATTGGTTTGCGCTTGCGAAGGAAAGGAGACGCTGAGCGAGACGAGGACGGAGATGATGATGATGAGGTAGGATAAGGAGACATGCGACGCGAAGAAGACACAGAGGGGAGAGGTGGGGTGCCGGCAGAGGGCGAGACTGGGCGTGATTTCGGGGATGAAGCAAAGGGGGAGCGCGCAGCCATGCTGCTTCCGATAGCGGGCGATCGTGCGCGTGATGAGCAGCGGGAGGATCCAGTGGAGCTGTTACTAGAGCAGGAAGGTCGCCTGCTTCTTACGCGTGGCGAGGGCTCGAGGTCCTCGACGAGCCCTTCAAGGATGAGAGCAGGGAAGTGCGAGTCAAAGAGGTCGAGCTGTTGCAGCTTGGGCTGCTTCCGGATAAACTCCGCGTCCTCGTCGGCGAAGGGTTGGTATGGCATAAGATCGAGGGTTTTTAGAGAGGGATAGGTGATGGTTCGCGTGGCGGTGGTGAGGAGGACTTCGTCGTGACATACGATATCCTTGGGGAATGTCTTGAGATGTTCGAGGAAGGGCAGGTATCCTAAAATAGACTCTAATGCCCAAATGTCTCCGCCAATCATGAGCGTGCGCAGGCTGCTCGACACTAACTTTGCCTCTTCGCGTCGGGCCTCCCCTTCTGGCAAGGCGTCAAAGTTGATGGCGAGCGTCTCGAGGTGCTCACACCGTGCGACCAGCTTGGCCAACCGCGGTGTTGGCATGTACGCTCGGTAGCTGACAGCGCGCAGCTTGGGGGCATGCAGGGTTGCGAGGTTCCACGGCGATGCCAGATCGACCATGCTCGTCCCGCTTGCAGGGTGCATCAGCTGCTCGCTCGTGGGAAACACGTGTGGCACGCCATTGTCGGGCACATCAACCACTTCGGTCCGCATTTCCAGATGGGTGAGATTTAATAACGAAGATGGTAATGATAGTGCAAGTCCTGGGAGGCGAGTAGGTGAGCACTGGGCATGATAAACGAGGGTCCCGATGCGGTGGGAGTGGGCGTTGAGGAGAGCAGCGAAGCGCTGTAATGACGAAGCGCGTGGCATCGCGTCGACGCTGGACCAGGTGACATGTACAGCCAACCGAAGGGCTCCGGAGCGTTTCATAAAGGCATCCACCATGGCATAGTCTCTCCGGACCCGGGCCTCGAGGAAAGCCTCAGTTTGCGGGTCGATCATCGAGGTGGGAATGCCATCTTCCTCCAGATAGAAGGCAACACGGGTCCATAGCGAAGGTGTTTTTAGGGCAATATGGCGCCAGAGGGCGCAGGTGGAGGAGATGGAGGTGAGCCAATGGGCCCGCGCAGGTTCGTCAGGGGTGAGGTCGAGACCGGCACACATGATGTTGGATAGGACCTCATTTGGGAGACGATGTAGGCGTACGACGTCGGTGTAGCTGTTGCGACGATAGAGCATATCATGGCGGGGATGATGGAAGGACATTGGGGAGAAGATGGGGAGGAGAGGAAGGGGGGGAACGCAGAGCAGGAAAGCGAGATACCGCAAGAGCGAGAGCGAGGGAACGCCGGGACAGCGAGGATAGTACACGAGCAAGATAGGCTTTTTCGAAACGTCGATAGCTAAGACTTATAGCGATGCATACGACGACATTCTGGTCTGCAAGAAAGGCGCAAGCGCTGGTAGTAAACTGGAGAGAGAAAAAGCCCAACAAAGGCTCGGATATCCCTTCACGGGGTCAGGAGTATCATTTGCACTCGACTGAATGGGAAACCCACACACATAAACACCCTCTCCTCGGGCCTCGTGTTTAATGCCCGAATCCGTTTGGGCCACCTGGCTCACCCGCTCTCGACGATTCCCAGCAGTGCGACACTATTGGGCTCAAAGAAACGATCCCTATCGATAATGATACACCTCGCAGACGATGTTGAGTCAAGAAAGACTGTGACAACAGACAGGCACAAAGGCTGTATAAAAAAGCTTTTTCCAAATCGGGACGGAGTCTTCGGAAGATGTCAACCCCCATCGCGATCAACTCCTCGACAACTTATCGACAACTCAATCATTTACGACTGCTATCGCGATCCTGACCACACGCCACCAGCCTTCCACACGCGGCCTCCTTTCATCACAAATTGCACATTGCCGCCGTCCACAGAGTGCTCAAATCCTTCAGGGCTCCCCTCAAGGTCACCTGCGGCTCCTCCCAGGGCGATGATATCCGCCGCGAATCCAGGGCGAATCGCCCCGAACGGGACAGCGTTATCTCCGAGCTCCGCGCGAGTGAGCTTGCGGCCCGTCACCTTCACCGCATTCACGAACCGCTGCGCGTATGCCATCTCCAGCACCTCTGTTTCCCGAGGGCTCTCGCCGTGCCACGGTGATCTCCCCTCTGCTACTGCGGCTGAAGAAGAAGAAGAAGAAGAAGCAATGTCTTGCTCCATGCGCAATGACCGGACGCATCGCCAGCCATTCAGAACGTTCCAGGAGAGCACCGTCAACGGCGCCACACCCAAATTCACCATACACACCATCTCACGCGCATTCTTGCCGTGATCAAAGACACCAGTGTCCCCACCACAGGCGATACGAACAGGTGCCGCAAGCGAAGTAGGAGGGAAACGCTGCTGTCGCTCATTGAACTCGAGAACGCTTCGAAACGTCTTCTTGGCCATATCGTATACCTCTGGGCCATGTGCCTCGAATGTGGCTAGGGTCGGAGACCAGTAGCCAGGGACCCCAAGAAACCCTAGCTGCGTCTCTGGAGGTGGGTTCAGACCAAGCAGTTCCCTCACTGGATTTGTCGAGTGACCAGGCTGTAACATCTCATAGCCGTGTTCGACACTGTCAACTTTGACTCTACGCGCGTGGTCCAAGCCAAGGTCAGTGCTGATGTGAGCAGCAACCTTGACACCAGCCTGATGCGCCTCATCGACAATCGCTTCAAGCTCAGGCAACGACCACAAGGGCTTGCTTGTCTCTGCTGCAACAGGGTCGACGTGCCGGAGCAATGAGCGCTTTCGATAGTCCTAACATAGTTGTGTGAGGATGAATGTGACGGGTGACTGCCTAGACGATAGTGGACTCGTACAATATAGACTTTGACCCAGTCTGCCCCAGCCCCAACTTGTTTCCGTACCGCCGCGCGGGCAGCGTACACGCCATCAGCTACGAGGGACCCTGTGACACCGTCAACGCCCTCTTGCAAGGGCCGAAGCTCATGCTTGGGGCCTAGGAGAAGAAAACATCATTATCATATCAGCTTCGATCCCAGACACACACACCATAGCTGCCCGTAGCCACAGTGGCGCGAGTGGCGATGAAGTAGCGAGGTCCAGGCACGATTTCGAGGGGAGTAGAGATGCATTTTCGTAGCGCTACGTCTGCATCACCTGCACCCTCTGTCCCAAGATCTCTATATAGGTAGGGAGCGATGGAATAACGTGAGCCTTGGAATATCACCTGTTCGTGCGTCTACGGGACGAACCTCACAGTAGTATACCCTGCCTCCAGAGTAGCATGAGCGTGCACAACTGCACGTATTGTTCGCTCAGTTTCACTTTCCTTCGTAACCTGGTCGTCCCATGATGTCCTCGAATATGCGTGGAGAAACACTAGAAAGCAAATTTCTTGGCATCAGATCATACTAGAGAGAAATGGGGGCAAAGCGAGTGACGCACAATGGACGTGTGTATCCACAAACCCAGGCAGAACGAGCTGCATCTCACGCAAGTCGATGACCTTGGCCGTTTTGAGATCATCGGCGTACCAGAGCTGACTCTCAGAATCACGCTGGTCCTCATGCGAGGTTACGTCTTCCCAATCCAAGTCTGGCAGATCATTTACA
This sequence comes from Clavulina sp. PMI_390, assembly GCA_015039315.1. NCBI lineage: Eukaryota > Fungi > Basidiomycota > Agaricomycetes > Cantharellales > Hydnaceae > Clavulina > Clavulina sp. PMI_390. Next base: position 344,599 of record WIDE01000002.1, on the reverse strand, counting down.
GCAAGGATGAGCCCAGATACTTCGTCAACAATGATTTCCTTGTCCGCCAGGATCGAGCAGGTGTATGGATCATAGAGACGTTTGGCCAGGATCCGTGTCAGAGTTGAAGGTGCTGACGAAAAAGTCTGCGATGTCATAAGTGCGCCTCTGCGAGGTGGGGCAGGGCTAGCCTCCTTGGGTTCAAGCCACATTGTTGGGAGAGGGAGAGAAAGGGGAAACTAATGGAAATTGGCAAATGCGGAGAAGACAACAATCGGAGATGAGAGACTTCAAGGGCAGCGGACGTCTGCGGAGGATGAAGAGCCGCACTCTGACTGCGTCACAAATAGGACCACATGCAGCCTCGGGCATTCCGATTTCTCGGATATTGACGCCGAGATGCGTTGAACTACGCGTGCGGAGACGTGGTTGTGGCTCGGGTTGGGGGTTTCCATTGACTGCTCGGTTCTCACGCTAGCTCTTGCCACAGAGTAGTATTCTACCAACGTCGGACACAAGCTTAACGAGTGATAAAACACTGGATAACAAGAGGCCTCCTTGGATCGAGCCAGGTAAAGAAAAGCGCGGCATTCAAATTGAGTTTCTCCTCAAACTTCTCCCCTTCTTCTTCTTCTCATCCATACCAGCCAGCTCATACCCTTCCTCAAACCCGCTCGGCAGTGTACCGGCTTCTTTCCACTCCGCGAGCAGCTTCTTGCCTTGCTTATAGCCGATTTCCATGATCTCCTCATACTTATTGAATTGGAGAGTGCCATACTGGGCCGAGCATAGATATATCAGCGTCGGGTTCATCAAGGAGAGTCAAGAATAACACGCACATCTTGCACAGGCATAGGCATGTACCAGCAGTCTTTCATGACCTTCGCGTTTTCTAGTGTTGTCACACTCGAGACACTAAGGAACGAAAACCATCAGCTCCATACTGTGGCTTACGGAAGTGGAAGTGGGTACGAACTATGCGAGTCGAGATTGGATCTCAGCGACGACGGGAATGTTCGGGTTTCCAGCAAACGGATTGAAACGATTGAAAAGCAGCCACCATCCTGAAACGCTGTCTCCAAAGTTGCGAGGCGTTGTGTCATCAACCTAGTGTGGACACGATGAGTGAGCAGGCGTCAAGACTATAGGGATCGAGATTACTCACCGCGCCAACATCCACAGCAAAGATCGTGCTAGCACCCATAGAGGCCATGGTGGTCACCTGTTGGACAAGATCAGTACAGTCTAATAAACATTGGGTAGGTAGCTACACACAGGAAGATTGTCCACTAGAGACGAATAACCATCAGCATGAAAGAAGGGAACGGAATAATAAAGAAAACATACTGTATCCTCCGTCGACCAACACGTTCCCGTTATCAGCCAATGGGGGTAAAAGACCAGCGAGTGTCATCGAGGCACCTATACATCGCACATCAGCCGGCTCCAGTTAGAGTTACGAATTGATGTTGCTTACGAATATAACGCCACGCATATCCAGAAGTATGAATCGCGTTTGTCGAAGTGAGGATGTTGGTGGTATTACAGAAGTATGGGAGCCACATGTCTTCGATATGAGTGTCATAGAAAGCCTGTAGCAGCGTTTAAATAAGGTAATCAATTAGTAACGACATGTGGGATCTGTGCTTACCTTATAGATGGATCGGTTGAACTCGTGCCCCTACAATCCAAGGTTAGAGCGGAATCGAATGAGTGAGGCTTCATTATGAAAGGACATACAGTGGTGTAGGCGACAATAGGATACGTTAGATCCGACAGGATTCTCCACACGTTACCCATACGTCGGCTGAACTGCTTCGCTCGACCAATGGAAGAGATAAGGTCTCCCTCACAAGCGTAGAGACCACTGACGAAGGCTCCAATACTGGTACCGCCGATTTGATCGATTGGGATGCCTTCCTCTTCCAGTGCGCGGAGGACACCCTGAAGAAGCCATCAGTGAGGTGGATAGCACAAGGCAGCGAATATTCCATACCAAATGCGATATACCACGCGCCCCGCCCCCACCTAACACGATACCGAACGATTTGCCACAAAGCCTTCTAGCCAAACGGGCAAAGTCGTTTGAATGGGGAGGACGCTGAGGGTGCGGGGGCTCAAACGCAGCTCGATACTTGTCGATTCGAGTTTTGACCTCGCTACGAAGCTTCTTGAGGGCAAGGACAGCTGCAGGGTCAGGAATATCGAACGAAGGTGATACTTTAGGAATGATGAGACCCTATTGAGAAAATGAGCTCAATTATGAGTTGTCAACGAGGATAAGAACAAGGATCATACCGGCATCTCAACATGGAAGTGCGCATATATCCACGGTCGTAGCTTTAGAGCAAGAATAAGATTCCTGGTATTGTGTCTAACCAAGATCATACCTTGAGCCATTCTCGCGTCGATCCTTGAACCACAAACCGCTGGGGATGCAGTAAAACCAGCTCCTTGCGCGCTGTAGTTTTCGCCGAGAGCAAAATTCTTTCGTACTCCCCGATTGTAGGATCATCACCCATTCCAACGACAAGAATGAAGTCCGCCTAATATCACATTAGAACTTTCAACGTCAAATAAAGACATTATTTGGGTGTTGCGGTCTCACCTGGCGAATGCACGTCTGAGTCCACTGTGAACTGGCAGCCGAATCAGCAACATAAAGCAAAATCCTATAACGCTGCTCGAGATCTGCCAGCCAGTTCGCAACTTTCAGCTTGCCCATCTTCGTGAACGCATGCCTGCCTAGATGACTGGTGACCGCTGCCTGGGTGAGGTAAGAGGTCGGAGCTCCGTTATCCTCTAGCGCAGTTTGCAGCTTTTTGGCAAAGTCTGCAACCGGGACGTGCTTGGAGGATGGCAAAATGGCAACCGTTTTGAGATTGAGGTTGGATCCCTTCTCTTTGACTTTATCGGGCTCTGCGGCAGTGTCGCGAACTCGGGTGGCGATCAAGCGGAGGAGCCTGAGGGAATATACGTGAGTCGACTAGAGAAGCTTGTCAGAGCTACAAAACTTACTGTATGGTTGTTCTCGGGTTTCTAGGAGATGATATCAGTATTTAGCAATGCTAGCTTAATCCACAGTACTCACCGCACAGAGATCGCGTTGAAAAGCGTCACGGGCATGCGAACCAGCTCCGAGTCACGAATCGCATGGAGAGTTGTGCTTCTCTTGGAACTTGTGATCACGTCCAGCTCGCCCACGGTGTCTCCTGTAAGAGACATCGCATGCTAAGCCACAGGCTACATACTGGCGAATAATAATGGACGCACCCTGGCCATACTCTCCAATGATTGACACGCTATTATTCTTCTCTGCTAGATCTCGTAGCCGACCATTGATGACAATATAGAAGGAGTCGCTTGCATCCTCTGGGCGCCACAGGACTTGGCCAGCATCAACCTGCATCCAATCCAGGGACGCGTCGATTTGAAGAACTGGACAACAAAATCATTAGTGACGCAAATCCCGGAGAGTATTTGATCCCGAAGAAGCCTCACCGAGAGGGGAGAGAAGGGAGATAAGCCGCTTAGCTAATGTCAGCAGGACAATGGGCCGTTTCTCCAACAACCGTTCAAGAGCGCTATGAGAGAGGAAGCCAACATAAGTGTCCGTCTTGGCTCGAATGTCCACATATGAGGCAATTCCGGAGAGCGACGCTAGATAATCAAAATATCAGCTTCGCCCGATCACAGGGGGCAGCGAACAACGAACAGAAATAGCCTGCAATGCCTCCGTTCTTCACCGTGAACAGGTGCTTAGAGACCTTGTGCTGCTTGCCCTGAGGATCACTGGAGGCGGTACGAGCAAGTTTAGGGGTGCTTAATCGAGGTGAGCGACGAGCTGAGAACGGTGATGGATCTTCCTCTTCCCAATCATCGACGACATTGGGCTTGGAGGTCACCTCCGACTCATCCATTGGTATAGAAACGTCAAGGAAGCCGTCAATGATGTAGAATAGGCCTAAAATTCAACTATGAGTGTTTCCCTGGTCAATACATACCGTCAAATACATACCTCCATTACGTTCGCCCGCTTGCACAAGCATGTCACCGGCCTTGAAGAACAAAATTTCCACTTCATTCTCAATAACTTCGTTTCTTCCAAACATGGACGATGCACCGGTCATGCTGGACGCGTCGTCTGCACTAATCAACGATAGTGAGCTGAATGATCCGAATCCGTACCCACCACCACCATATATGGGGTCGGTGGGCGCGAGGGCCGGCGACGCTTCTGGCGATCCCACCCCACTAATAGGGGGTTGGATGAGTCCAATGCTTTTGGCAATGCAGTCCATGACACCGTCTTTCAGGTCAAAATCACTGGTAGTGGTCCTTCGCAGATTATCGCGTGAAGGACGTCCGAATGAGGTTTGTGTTGTGCTGCGCGAGCGGGCGTTATGAGAGGGCACAAAGAGCGAGCTGGTCGTACGAGGGAAAGATCGCATGCCATTCGATGTACTTCCAGCCATGCTGAGTAGATCACCTGCATTTACTTGAGACCGTGGACGGAAAGGGCTGAGAGGGGATTGGAGGGGAGAAGCAGTAGGAAGCGATGTGAAAACGGTCTTCTGGGGTTTGGGAGTTTTCGCCTCGTTGGCTGGTGATTTGCTAGTGAAGTAGTCTGGGGCTTCTTCAGTAGGTAGAGGCATATCAGTTTCACTTTGAGGGTCTGGCGCAAAGCGTTGGCGAAGTCGTTGCATCCCACCGCCTTGGTAGAACTCTGCTGGAAGGGGATGCTTTGAAAGCTCATTGACAGCTTTTTCGGTTCTCAGCAGCTCTGTAGTTAATCCGAGGTATTTGTGTGCAACATTGAATGTGACACGAGAGAATCTAGAGAGAATCACTGTGGAGAAAAGCAAAAGCAATGTCAGGATGAGCAAATAGACATTGAAATGACAATACTTATTGTATGATGTGGGCTGTACTCTTCGGGTGCTTGGAAGTCAGCCTTCGGAAAGCCTCTGGATAAATAACGTTAGGAGTGGGAGGCTGATCTCAAGGTATGTATCCACGAACCAGCAGGAATCACAGCCAACGTAGTATCCACAGTAGCCCTTGCTATCGACCCACCAATGCTCTCCAGTCCTGCAGGCATTGTCGGCTGTCGGGAAGGCCGAGAGCGGAATTCTCTTCTTGATTCATTGCCACTTCTTTGTGGTGATTCATTGCCCGAGCTGAGAGGACCAAAGCGCGATCCGGGTCTCGAGGATGGCATGGAGTATGAGGGACGGGCGCTGCCAGGTGTGTTAGGGAACCCGTGTACGGTCGAATTATTGGACGAAATAGAAGCGGATGACAATGAGTTGTTGATGCGGGTGAAGTCACGCAAGCGTACTTCGCGCTCTAGAGAGACTTCCTGTGTGAGATCTAGTTGGGAGATATCCGAATTCGCTCTCGAGCGTCCGACACCATCAGGACGACCATTCGTGCCAGCTGGTATCGGGACTGGCATGTCCTCATCCATCTCTTGGTCAGGATCTGGCCAGGCCAGATGAACATTCTCAGTGAACAGACTGAGAATGGTGAATAAGCTGGAGAGTGTTCCACCGCTCCCCACCTCGTTGAGGAGGTGATAGCCATTCAGGTCCTCCCCCAGCCACTCTTCAGAAGCCTGCTGCTGGTCATCGGTTCGGGCGTACACTTGGACCAGTCCATCCACAACACAATAAAAATTTTTGTCTTGGTCAAGCTGCAAAGTGTCTCCCGCTATGAGACGACGAGTTTGGAGATGGCGGGCAAGTTCGGCGAACACCTACACACGCATAATTAATGAAGAGCGACGAGTTTTAGGCGTATCAACGTCATAGGGGCAGTGTGGGATGACTGACCGGTTTCTCCAGAAAACCAAAGACTCGAACTGCAAGAAGGAACTCATCCAGGTAATTATGGAAGTCGCGTGGCCGGTGGTCTGCCTGAATATCCGGATGAAGCTCCACCGCGTTAGGTTTGGCCAAAGGCACCTCCCTCAAAGTAGCTAGCAAGGGGTCCCAGTGAGATGCTCAGATGGAGCACAGAAAGGGCATATACGAAGACTTACAGTAGCTGTTGAGATAGCGATAACGAATGAAAAATGTGAGGGCAACTCCAGAGAACACGAATAGGAGGGCTAGAGAGGTGAAGTCGAGCTACACAAAGGTTTGTGTGAGCTACCACGAGCTCATGAAAGGCTACAATACGCTTACTCTGAGGGTAAGAGAGTACGAAAGCACGGAGTAAACGAAGCGGGGGATGGTGATCGTGCAGAACGCAACCACGGTGCGAGTCCAGGCTAGTATCCAGACTGCATAATCGTCATCAGCAACCTGCCACTTTGTACGATTGACGTGATCTGCCTCACAAGCAACTGAGAACGCTGCCCGCACCAGTGCTACGACGGGGTGCTGTGAGCCATGGTCATCAGCCATGGCTCGTGAAGATCAAGGGTGCTGGTCCGGCAAGGTGAGGTTGAACAACATGTTCGACTTCGGCTTGACGCACATGGGTGGCACAAGAAACTTGCTCACAAGGTACACTCCTTCTCAAATGGCAACAGCGATAGCTCTGATACTGGGGTAATGCAAATATAATTGAATGCGTATTATAACTATGAATGTACTATGATGCAGTAGATGCGAAGCCAGGTTTCCACAGAGGTCCACGGAAACGGGGATCAGTCTTCTTGACTTTGGAGTTGGTATGTGAGAACTTGTCTCCAATGTCGATAAACGTTGTCTGGTGTACTTTTTGTACCGACGATGGGGCAGGTTGGGCACGTCGCTGAGCAAGCTTCCTCTCTGCCACTTCATCGAGCTTGGCTGGGACGACGGGGGCCTACAAGTTGCAGATGGGTGAGTATATAATCCATTATCGGTGGCAGTAAAAATAAACATACAGCGCCTTCATCAATAGGCTCCCAGTATACACGAGAGATATCCTGCTCTGGTAGCTGTTCCCAGTCCGCATCGTAATCGGCAGCGGCGGCATCATCGCGTAGCGAACTGTCACGATCCTTGGCCTGCTCAGGCGGGGTCTTCGAGTCCAGTAGATGAGCTGGGACCCCTCTGTACACGCCCGTAGCCGACTCGAAGGCGTCAGAGAAGGCTGTTTGAAGGGGGGTACCTGCCTATAGATATCCAAGGGTCGTCAGCTCTGGCACGCAAGTAACATGAGAAGAGCCATGAGGGTAGGGTTCAGAAAGCCATGCATGTTTAAAGTTTTAACCATGTTGATGTCTTCAAGACTAATCGATTTTTGTTCATCACAGTGGGAAGCACTCGCGGCGAAACGAGGCTCGGGTGGTGAAAGAAATGCATATAAATACTAACCTGTTTCAGTTGGTGCTCGTGAGTCTTGAGTCGAATAATAGCTTCCACACGCTTGATGCTGATACCGTAGCGTATGGAGAGGGCTCGAGGGTTGTTGTTCTTGGGGCTCTCCATCCATTTGGTGAATATGAGATTCCTCAGGCGGTCGGAGAGGGGAGGTGGTGGCTTGAAGGAGGGGTTGAGGGGGAACGGCTGAAGGATATACATACCGTCGTCAGTGTATGATTTAGTACACTAGAAGTAAAGAAAACATACCACAGCGCCTCCCATGTAGTTGGTCTCATGCGGCTTGACCTCCTTGAAAACTCTGCCCTCGCCTTCCAGCCATTCGCGGTAGAGTGGCCCAGGCTCTCGACCAATAGGATTCCCGTTTTCGTCCTTCGCGGCAATCCGGCCAGTATTCCTGGCACCCAGATCAAGAGAAGATAACGCCGTAGCGTCGTCACGTGGAGCGAGGTGGGGAAGGGAGGAAGCAAAGCTGCGCGTCTGAGGACGTGCTAGATGCCGAGAGGACGATGAGGCAAAGCTTGCTGCCCGCATAAGATATGAAGATTCATGGCGCGAAAAACGGAGGAGATGGGTGGAGGTGGATGCCATCTCGCCAATGCACCAAAATTTTGACCTCTTTATAACGCGCTAACGGACGCTGCCGGACGAGCCGCAAACACCGCCACTGTGGATTGACAAGTCGACGTGCTTCTGCCATTTTCTTTATACCCCAACCACTCCGTTGATTCAAGAGGATTTGTCTCTAATTTTTTATGTGGGTCCAAATGGCGCGCTCGATTGGTGTGATCGAGGCGTTAACTTATATAAAACTGTCCTACTATTCTGCAGCTCATAAGAAACGATGTCGTCGCGATCCTTCTCGATCAAGGGCAAGGGAATCAAATTTGATACCAAGGCTGACATCGAACCCTATCTCAAACAAATTTTGGATATCCCTGGAGGGGTGGAAGAAATCCATTTCGGTGGTAATACCCTAGGGGTTGAGCCATGTGTGGCCCTGGCGGAAACGCTGAAGCAGGTTGATACTCTCAAGGTGTGCACGAGAGTACTGCCATGCCATCTCATGAGTACGCGCTAAATAAAAACTATAACAAGGTCGCAGACTTTGCGGATATCTTTACTGGTCGCCTGATTAGCGAGATTCCACTTGCACTCCAGGCACTCTGTGATGCTCTCGTTGGTACGCATTCACCCACACTAGGCCATTGTATGCATGTATATCGTCAAGTTTCTCACAGTTTATCATCATAGATAAACCTTCTCTCGTGGAGCTTGATCTATCCGACAATGCGTTCGGTGGCCGCTCCGCCGAGCCGATGGTCAACTTCCTCACAAATAACCGCACATTCTCCATCCTCAGGCTCCAAAATAACGGGCTCGGCATATGGGGCGGCACAACTGTAGCCAACGCACTACTCGAGTCTGCCAAGCTCTCGGAAAAGGAGGGCAAGAAATCTAACTTGCGTGTCGTTGTGTGTGGGAGGAACCGCTTGGAGAACGGCTCTGCACCGTTCTTTGCCGAGGCATTTGCAGCTCATAAGACACTTCGCGAAGTGGTGATGCCCCAGAACGGAATTAATAAGGAGGGCATCCAGGTTTTGGCAACAGGGCTCGCAAATTGTCCAGACCTCGAGGTCCTTGACCTGCAGGATAACACCGCAACTGAGTCGGGGACTCGGGCCGTCGCACTGGCACTTCCAAAGTGGAAGAACCTCCTTACGCTCAATCTCTCCGACTGCCTGCTCAGCGCCAAGGGAGGGATCGCGCTTGCCACAGCACTCAACAACGGTGCAACGCCGAAACTCGAGACCCTCAGGCTTCAATATGGCGAGTTTGACAAGCGGGCGATCAATCTCCTCGCATCTGCGATTTCTACGCACATGCCAAGTTTGTCAAGGCTAGAGATCAATGGAAACAAGGCCGACCCAGAAGATGAATGCATTCAGAATGTGAAGGATGCTCTCGAGAAGAATGGCTTTCCGGAGGCCCTAGATGAACTAGATGATATGGAAGATGCCGACGAAGACGACGAAGAGGAGAGTGCCGCGGTTGAGGAGGCAGAGGAGATCGACAAGAAGGAAGCAGAAGCAGAAGACACCCCAGCCCCAGCCCCGTCACTAACCGCCCCAGCGACACTCGACCCTACAGACGAGCTAGCGAGCTTGATGGGAAAGGTAAACATCAGCACAGCATAGACGGACACATCGTAGCGTAGTTGTTTGGACGGTGCAGTAGATTGTGAGGTATCTGTGTTATTGTACATCTGTGTTTTTGATCTTGAATAGCTCTGGCTTCATATTCTGTGTTGGGCGAGATATGAGATCGAACTATAACGCAATTAGACAAGCGACGACTACATACCAGTTTACACAATCGCGCTATCAGTCCAGACAGCTGCAGCAAGGTTCCAACTCCTTCCAATATTCGCATATGGGTCCACCCGATTTCCTAGATATTTGATGAGCCTGTGAGTCCCAGAACCAGATCAGGACGTACCTTGATGAACTCGAGCTTGGTATACTCGGGAAGACTGGAGGGAGGAGACATTAGAAACGGTAATGCAAGTAGATCGATAACTTACTCATTAAACTGCTTTACAACCCTGAAAATTGTCACGACGATATCGACAGCACTATAGCCTTGGTCCCACAGCCCGTTCAAGGTGGTGAGAGCCTCATCAATCTCTCCTTTCTCGCAGTGTCGCAACATTCCTTGGATCATCACTGGGTGTGGTTGATCGCATACTTTGAAGACATTTGTCCCGCTGACGAGACCAAAGCCGGACCAGGTAGACTGCAGATTGTTGATGGCTTGACGCATATCGCCTTCGGCGGTGAATATAAGAGCTTTCAGGCCCTCATCGTTATACTCAACCTGTAAATGGTCTCGTCAAGTTAGCTGGGGAAGACTCGAAGCGCGGTGAATTCATGCCTTTTCCATCTCACAGATTTCGAGTATCCTTTTCAGGACCTCTGCGTCCTTGAGCTTCGCATACCGGAGGATGGCGCAGCGACTTTGAATGGGCTCGATGATCTTATTGGACATATTACAAGCTAGAGCGAAGCGGGTGGTGTTGGAATATATCTCCATCGTACGGCGCATCGCTTGTTGAGCTCCCGTGGTCATGCTTCGGAGATTTCAGTCCTTCCTACGATGATGGAGATAGTGGGGTAGGCGCACCTGTCTGCTTCGTCAAGAATGACGATTTTATGCCTCCCAGGTGGTAGAGTGACTTTCTTTTGGGCAAAAGTTTTGATTTTGTTCCGGACAACATCGATGCCTCTAGCAGTATGATGACTCGTCAAGTTCGGTTCTTTCAAGTGGTAGGAAGGGGCTGACCTTTCGTCAGATGCGTTGAGTTCCAGGACTCCCTCTTTATAGGCATTTCCAAGAAGAGCATGGGCCAAGCAGTGAATACTTGTAGTCTTTCCTATGCCAGGCATTCCCTACAAAGTAGATCGACGGTAAGGAGAGTAAAAACCCGCGGCAGTGTGGGAGAGACCGGACCGAAATTATGATGTGAGGGCAGTTTCCATCTTTCGCTATGACTTTCAATCTGTCGATCGTATCAGTATTGCCTACAATGTCCTCCAGTAGCTGGGGTCGATACTTCTCAACCCTGGTGGGCAGTGAAGCTGTTGTGAGGCGCAAACACATCGCATCAACAGGCAGAATAGCTCACCAAGGAAGCTCGTATGCCTGAGTGGGCTCTGTTTCTGGTTCCTTGCCTTTCGATGAACTCATGTTTTCGCGACGCGACGTGAACGACAAGTGAATGGGACGTCACGCACCTCCGCGTGTCACGCTCTCTCTCGCTCTCCCGTTTCGCCAAACAGCCCGACTCATTGGTCCTGCTGCCACTCCCCTAGACTAGAATAAAGGCGTTTATAGCTCAGTAGCTGGGAGCTTATTTTTGCGAATGAAAAGTGGGCTGCGCCATGTTCTGACCATTCCGCCACGCAGTAGGTCAGTCCAGCTCTTCTGTGCTCACAGCTCGTCCCTCAAGCTTTGCTAGGCAGGCTCTGAACCTTCGCGTTGCTATTCGAAATTCTTCTTCTGGCGGCTCCCTTCCACGCGCTCGTTTCAATTACCGCGAAATCGCCCACAACGTCACCGCAAAGACTGAGAATGCGCTGATCCGCAACACTGGTCTTCCCCACGACACTGTGGAACGAATTGCGTCTCTACATGCCGAAACAATAGACCTGGCCCGTGGCGTAGATGCTCTCCGTGCTCAACGCAGCTCTCTTGGAAAGGCTGTTCAGAAAGCTCAGTCTGAAGGGGCTCGGCAGAGCGCCATTGCAGCGGCTACAGAGTCAAAAGAGAAGATACATTCATTGGAGAAGGATCTCGCCGAAAAGCAGGACTTATTATACGATCTTGCGGCGTCACTCCCCAATGATACACACCCGCTCACCCCCATTGGCCCCGAGTCAGCTGCTCGTATCCTCTCCACGCATGGACCCAGCCCCATTCCCGAAGACCCGCTCCGAGATCACGTCCACGTTGCGAAGGCACTCGATATGCTTGACATGGAATCTGGGGCCGTCGTCACAGGGTCGTCATGGTACTATCTTCGAAACGAGGGCGCCTTATTGGAGCTTGCGTTGACGAATTACGCCATGTCGATGGCACTTCGTGCCGGCTTCACCCCCATCACCACTCCAGATGTCGTGAAAGCGGATGTTGCTCATCGGTGTGGCTTTCAGCCTCGTGATGAAGCCTCTTCGCAGAACTACTACCTTCATACGAAGGCAGGGTCCACTGACCGTTATGTCCTTGCCGGGACTGCGGAGATCCCACTTGCCGGCATGTTTGCCCAGCGAAATTTCTCCGCAAAAGAGCTTCCTATGCGCGTTGCTGGCTTAGGCAGGGCGTTTCGTGCTGAAGCAGGTGCTCGTGGTGCAGACACAAGGGGGCTGTACCGCGTTCACCAATTCTCAAAAGTGGAATTGTTCGCCGTAACTGCTGCCGATGACAGCGAGCCCATGATGACGAGTTTAATTGAGCTTCAGAAATCGATGTTTGATGGCCTAAATCTGACCTACAAGTACGTTATCCATGTTAGGCTATGTGATAACAGAGCTTTATGTTGACATGGGTCTTGTAGAGTCTTGGAGATGCCCTCCGAAGAACTGGGAGCTAGTGCATACATGAAGTATGATATGGAAGCATGGATGCCTGGGAGAGGGTCTTGGGGGGAGGTTCGTGTGCATGCTATGCCTTGACTACTACCCGCGATTAACATACTTCACATCAGATTTCATCTACGTCGAACTGCACCGACTATCAGTCGCGCCGCCTCCATATTCTATACTCACCTCAGGCTTCATCTCAAAAGCCAGGCAAGTCAGCGTTTGCTCACACGCTCAATGGCACAGCCGCGGCCATTCCTCGATTGATTGTTGCGCTTTTGGAGAATGGGGCGCGATTAGAAAGTGGCAAAGTAGTAGGACTTGATCTGCCCAAAGCCTTGCTTCCATTCTGGCTTGGACACCAAGATCCCCGGTTTAGATTTATTTAGTCACTAGTAGCTTGTTACCTGGATGACTATCCAGGTCATACCATGTCCCGGGAAAATTCTCACGATACAAAACAATATCAAAATCAATTCAGTGGAGTCTTCACCAAACAGCAGTGGACAGAACAATTCTAAAGGGTGGTATCGCCAAATAATCCACCACAAAGTGGTGCCAAACTATGCGCCACTACATCCATTGCATCATTTTTGAACAATCGTTGTAATCACACCCAACGTGTTAGGTATTCTGGAATTCAATAAATCTCTCTATATCCTCGTTCGCCAGACCCAATCACTTTGCCAAATATGCATGAATTGTGACGCGTATCCTCCAGAACTTGCCAAGACTTACTCTCCAACACACCAATGATTACTGATCGCAACGACGACATCTAGAGTCTGTGTGATTGCTTCCACAATTTTTGAAATCCTCTCAAACAACCCGAGCACGGTTGATGCTTAACTTCCGCTTCCTATCCCCATCAAATTCTGATACCTCCGCTGGCTATGCCAGTATGGAGACAGTCGACTGTAGGTTATCCACCAAAATCCATGATGCCGAACGCATGGTCCACACAACAACGCATACGTAAATTTTGCTTGCCTATTGCCATGGGTTTGTTTCAGTGCACCGAGGTGAGTCTTGGTTGATTCTGATGCATGCTGGCGTTGTAAGTAGATGCTTCCATTCTTTTAGTACTGCTGCTGATGGTCTTGGCGAAGGGTGATTCGTACTGTATTCTTTCCAATGGCTAGGCCTGACCTCCTTGGGCTAGCTTATCATCGTCTTTTGCGACATTGTATACAATCTCTGGGGCGATTATGCTTTGGCGTCTAACATGCTACTGTTTCCATGTCATTGCGTACCTCTGGCTGAGAGATTTTAAACAGTGGTTTGCGAGTTCTCTCTGTTTGTTGCACGGATGGACTTACAAACGTTTTAATTCTTCAGCGAGGATTTGTCAATCTCTCTTAATGGGTACATGTGTGGTGTTCATATCTTAGGCGGTTTTATATTGACGCTCCGTTGTTATTTACAGGAAGCTTCAGAAGAAGAAACTGGCGAAGAGTCTGACAGTTTGGCGTAAGTACTTCTTGCACTCGATTTGGATGCACGAGATTGAATCTACGGTTAGTGGGGGCAAGCGTAAGGAGAGGTCGTCGGATAACTCGGACGGTGGAAAGGGCCGCGCTTTGAAGAAAAGGAGTGTGTAGATTACATGCTGGCCGGATGCCCGGTCCTGGACTTCTGTAGGGTTTCCTGACATTCAATAGATTGGAAAGCGATGTGTGCTAAGTGCTATGTTGTGAATTTGGTTCGCGTGTGAAATCATCCAGGTAATCGCCGCGCCAGGCGGCCGTCACAAGTTTAGATTTGTTGACATCATTGGCTCAGACCCCCTCGTCTCCAACCCCCTGTTATCTACTCTAGTCCTCTATACCACCTAGTTTGGCCGGTTCAAAGCCAATATGTCTATACTTATCGGGAAAGCTATCTCAAAGGGATTCGGGTCGGCGATGGGAGAGAAACCTCATGTATGTTTCCCGCTCTGCACCCGCACCGCACGAGTATGCGCGTCTGTACTGATTGTGTGCCGCTGCGACCTCATTTACGCAACCAAAATAGTCATCAATCACAGACTGGGTTGAGATTCTGTCGTCAGCGACGTATCAGGAGGATGCATACGAGGGGTGAGGTCATACCCGGTCTCCACGCATGAACAGTGTCACTGATTTGTATGGTCCCTGGGTAACCTCAGGATTCCTGAGCTAGTTGAATCCATCAATCTTCAAGCCGGAGGGTATGTTAGAACAGGCTAGTGATAGGTCCCACCCGGGTTCTAACGATATCTAACCTAGCCCTACCGAGGCGTGTCGCGCTATCCGGAAGAAGCTCAAGTATGGAGACGTGCATCGCCAGTTGCGCGCTCTTACTCTTCTCAAAGCGTTGGTCGAGAACTGCGGGCAGAAATTCCAAAGTGAGCTCCGAGCCTCGTTCGCTCATGTGCACGCCTTCTCAACACACGTTTCTCTTCGTTCTTTGCTCGATCTAGCGATTCTTGTCACCGATCCCCTCCTTGAGCGCCTGAAACTAATGGCACAAGACTCTATGACCGATACTCGCGTTAAGAAGAAACTTATGAGCGTGTTGGCATCGTGGCATCGCCAGTTCAAGGACAATGCTCGCATGTCGGCCGTTGCTGGTCTGTATCAGGCTGCTGGTGGAGGGGAGAAGAAGGTTTGTCATCCATATTAGCAACCTCAGTCCCACCAATCGATTGATCCTCCTCTCAGGCGCCTTCCAAGCCTGCTGTGGATACGGCTAAACTCGAGGAAGCTCGGAAACGAGCGGAACAAGAAGCCCAAGAACGGTTAGCACGGAAGAAAGCGGAGGCCCAAGCTAGAGAACAGGCTAAAGCAAAAGCGAAGGCCGACAAAGCCAAAGCGCGCTCGCCGACCTCACCCACCCAACCTCAAACTCGAAGGAAACCTTTCAATATGCAAGAGGTGCGTTCTGACCTAGCCTCACACCTCCCTACCGAGCTTATTTTTCATTTATTATGATGGTACAGGAGAAGCCCAAGGTTTTAGCGTCCATTTCGACAGCCTCTCAAGCCTCAAATAATCTGGTCAATGCTCTAAAAGTAAGAACCGTTGTTATCGTCCGTTGTCTCGTATATCCATATTTCGCCCACCCTAGCTCGTGAACCGTGAGAAAGAATCCATTGAGACCAATGCACGAGTTCAGGAGTGCCTGGCTGAGGCTAAGGCTACACGGAAAACTATTGTGCGGTACATTCAGGTATGGCACTCAGACCTACTTCCAACCTCACGATCATAATTTCTGAAGCTTCCTGCCTTTGCAGTTGGTCGATGATGAGTCGTTTATTGGGACCTTGATCGACTCCAACGAGCGTATCATTTCGGCTTTGGAACTCTACGACCACGTGCGTTTCGGAATGCCGTTACAACAGGGTTTTGATACTGATGTCCCTCTCATGTCCCACAGATGCTGAAGTCCGCGGATGCTGATTCCGATGACGAAGTGCCCGCTGGCGTTGAGCCTCAGGCGACAGGAGGCTCCATCAACGAGCCTGAGCTTCTCAAGCTTCAGGACAAGCAGAGGCTGGCTATCGAGAGAGCACGATCGCAGCAGAGGCAAGGCTCTGGATCATCAAACCCTTTCTCTTTCGCATCAAGTGGTGCTCATGCCGACTCGCTCCACGCCGATCTACAAGACCTCACTTTCGGGGATTCATATAACCATCCGTGAGTCTTGCCTAGGCTCATGATGTGTGGGTGGAGGCTGATGCATCTCCCTCTTCTAGCTTGCAAGCCCCAATCCAACCGAATCTCCATGACGAGGCAGACAATCGCGGCAGCTTGTCCGATTATAGCGACTATGATTCATCGGATGAAGGCCATCGTCGTGCTGCCGGTCCCTCGTCTGCGACATCCCCTGTCTACGGGAATCGGACATACAATGAGGTTCCATCCAATGAGGCCTCCAAGACTGCCTTGATAGACTTCAGTGACGACCCATTTGCGGATCCTGGGGAACCCGAGGTTGGAACCTCTGCGAACCCGCAGCGAAAGCAATACGTGTATTGAGGAGGAACGAGATGGACGTGATGATATTCATATGCGAAGTAAAGGGTATACATGGTTCTATGAGCAGTAGTTTTTCATGTTATATGCACGGACAATGACAGTGATCTAGCGTTGTAAGATTGTAACAGTCCAATTATGAATCCACCTTCCGTTTAGCAGGATCGCGAGCTTCGAAAATTTCTACATCGATGGAGTTGAGGGTGAGGAAACGATAGATGTGAACCTTCTTCTGTTGTCCGTATCGTCGCACACGACCAATGGCTTGGATCTCGGTGGCGGTGTAGAATTGTTGAGACGGGGTGAGTAGTGGGGAAAGGAAAATGACGTGGTTAGCGTTGGTTAAATTACTAGAGAGAGGAAGGTATAAGTTTCGACCAAGAGAAAACCGAAGGTGTCATTACTTACGCCCCGCTAGCGCTCTCGTCCCCAACGTTCAGAAGCAAAACTTGCTCTGCCGTATTCTCGTCCTGGAACTTCGCCAACGCGCTGGATCTCGCGCTATTGCTACCCTTGATCTGGAGGAAATCAATCTTGTGATATTTCAGGGCCTCCGCAGCTTTTTCCATAAGATCCTGGAACTGAACGAAGAGCAGTACGCTTTCGTCCTTGGCGACGCATTTCCTGTGGATTCAAGCTTAGATTTGTCGGGACGCTGAACATTAGGAGACGACGTACTTGATAAGGGTTACAACGCTTTCCAGCTTCTTGCCGAAATGCTTAACTGAGCTGTCGCGCTCCTCGTCTTGACCAAGAGTTTCTGCCTTCACGACGTTCAGCGTGCGTGCAGCGGCACTGCAGCCCTCACTCTGTCGGCAAACGCATTCTTCATCCTGTGCTCTCGCCAAGACGCAGGAGTGGCAACCCATATGCCCACATGAGGAGAGAATGGCGAGGTCGGAAAGGGGGAGGTCGGTTTTGTCGCAGAGTGGGCAGGAGACACTCTCAAAGTGTTCTGAGCCTTGCTGGAGATCTCGAACAGCTTTGAAATAGCGTAGAGATCGATGACGGGCAACAAGTTCCTTCTCGAGTTTCTTGAGCAAATGAGAATGCTCTCTATGTTCCCATCGAGCCTCTTTTTTCTTCTTGTCTTCGGCGTCGAGGTCTGGAGAAGGTTTCTTGCGATCATCGGGTCGATAGACGTACCCATTATCTTCCTGAATCTGATGCAAGATATTTTTGGCGTCCGCGTCGCCAACGCCTTTGTCGCTATGGGTCATGCGGCACCATTCGCGGAAGTGCGAGTGGGGGTCGATAGGAACGATCTTCTTCTCGTCATTCATCGCCTTGGCGAACTCTCGTCTCGCTTCTTCGATACAGGCTTCTAGCTGCTTCGAACGCTCAGCGACGATAAGCTCGCATGATTTCAGAGCGTTTCCTCCTCTGAGCTCTAGCTCGAAGTGCGAGCATCGCTTGAGGAGGGCCTCTTCCGCGGATCTGTCGAGCAATTAGCCACAAAAAATAACTCATGTAGACCATAGAGACGTACTGGCTGTTACCCAATGATTCGTACATACGCTTCTCGCGGTCACCATCGGTCTTCTTGGACGACTTGCGTACAGACATATCCAACGCTCGAAGGTGGTGCTCAAGTTCAAGGTAAATAGCACGCTCAGCCGCAGGCAGGATAATCTTTGAGATCTTGTCAACGAAAGGGATGTCCTCGATCTCTGCAAGATTCTACGAAAAGTGGCTGAGCACGAGACAAAAATGAGCACAGAATATAGCATACCTGTCGAACGAAAGAATTGAGGAAATACTGTGCTTGCTCGTCTCGGTGAGCATGCCAGTCAAGGCTACGGACTTCACGGAATGAGTGGAAATTCTCGACACCTTTGAGGGAGAAGTCAGGATACTAGAAGGACATTTAGGGCTTGACGAAGACATACTTGTTTGATCCTTCTGGCGCTTCTTCGCTTTGGACAGCGACTCCTTGGACTGGCCCTCCCAGAAGTCATCGCGAACACCAAGATGCACTCCCATGAAGGCAGCGATCGTGTTGACGGATGCGAAATCCTCCGTAGGTGGAGTTCCAGATAGAATCCATCGATGGTCTGACCGCAAGCTAGTGACGAGAGAGTACACTCGGCCCTCCAAATAAGTGTATTCGTCGATCACCAAACGCTCGAAATGGAACAACTCTAGCGGAGGACAACGCATCTGCTTCCAGTCATTGCGAACTGCAGCAGACTTGAAGCCCCAGGAATCTTTGACATACTGCTTCTCGACGACCTTCGCTGGCTTTGGTGGCTTGACCGGCTTGGCGCCGACCTTTGTCTTCTGCTTTTTGGCCGGGGCCGCCTCTTCCTCTGGCTCTTCATCGGAGTCGGAGGTTTTTCGCTTGCGTGGTTTCACGGCCTTGGCTTTTGACGAGGCCTTCGACATCTTTCGAGGTGGTTCTGAGGAAGCATCGGAGACACTGCCGTCCGAGTCAACCTCTGGTGCGCCCTCCGACTCATTGAAATCGTCCTCTTCGGATGCGGAAGGATCGAAGTCACTCACACCGGTCGTCCTATCCGCATCTTGTCCATCCTCGTCGTCAGATATGACAATCACAGATGGTCGAGCACGTTTCCCAGTAGTAGCCAGACCGGCTTTGGAGGCTTTACCACTGGATTGCGCTTTCGTGAAAGATGGATATTTGGGAGGTGGGGTGGTGATGACGACCTCAACTTTGATGGCAGGGTTGTAGAGTTTCCGAGCTGGAGCCGCAAGTACTGTGTCTTCGTGGACGCGGTCTCGATACTGCTTGCCCTTGAGGCGACGGGAACCCTGTACAAAGTCAGACTTGGGGTGATCTATATCGAGAAATCCGTTTAGTGACGATGAATTATATTAAAAAAAAAAACGTTTCGTTCATACCTTCCGCATCCTTGATAACATCGAATACTGCCGCAGCACCTTCCGTTTCTAGTCGCCGAACTTGGTCCTTGATTCCTTCGTGAGCCTGCTTGAGCTTCGCATCGAAGAAACGGCCATCCTTGTTTGGCCAGCCACCCACTCCGGCGAACGCGGCAAGGCGAAGTAGGTAGGCATCCGACCTCAGCAGGTTGGAAGCGATGACGACAAGATCTGCTGTTAACACAGCGTCCACAGTCAACTTGTTCACATTTGTCATCGTCTCCAGCATGATGATATTGCACTTGGAGCCTAGGAATTTTGTGGCCTCTGACTGCCATTGTCGTGTGAGATGGGCTGGAACAGCTACCAGGGTAGCACGGGAGCGCAGCCTCCCATCAGGAGTAATCGCCCCCAGGTTCTTGGGCCGGAGATGACGAGTGGCATCAAGGAGGCCTAGGGTAATCGCTGTTTTGCCGTAACCGACCTCATCAGCAAGAACTCCGCCACTAACTCGTATCGGTCGCTGCGCGCGGGCCTCGACGCGCCACCCAAGTGAGGGTTGAATCGCCTCGACCACTTCCTCTTCCAGAAATGGAGGAGCGTCCGCTGACTCCTGGGAGAGCATCCAAGTTAGTGACCGGAGCTGTTCAGGCCGTAGAGGGATCTTGAAGTTGGGGGGCTGGTCGGCCTCAGCATCTTTGCGATTACTTGGTAGCTTGAACTTGGGAGGGGCAAGCCGCGCGGGCGGCACATAACCAGTGGTCAGACGCCACGACGTGGTGGGTTTCTCGTCGCGCTCATCATGAGGAAGGAGAGAAATAGCGCGATGGAATAACGAGGGGATATTGATGCCTAGCTGAACGATCCCCAGCGATGATGAGGAATCGAATTTTAGTTGAGCAACGAAAGGGGTCGGACGATGCTTGAGCGAGTACTCATAATCCCCGGCTTCGTAGGCATCCTCGACAGCAACGATAGAATTGTTTTTGCCTTTACCCTTGGCCCATCGGATGGAAGGTGGTTTGGGGGCGCATCTTGAGCAACCAGCAGATTCGTGATCACAAGCTACCTCTGACCAATTGTTGAGGGTGCGGAAATTGCGCACGCGCTCGAGTACCCAGGAGATCTTCTGGAACGTGATGCGCTCGTGCACTGAGTCAACGGTTCCCCATTGGTCGACAGGCCACACTGCATCCAAATGCTCCTGGCTTAGGGGAACCTTGGACACGAGCACTGCTGTGGCTGCTTCGCATGCGGTTCCCGCCGTCTCGATGTTGAGAGTCGTTTCTGGGGTCGAGAAGGTTGCGACCAAATTTGCCGTGGGCTAGAGCCAAAATAAATCATTGAGCATAGTAAGAGCAATTAGAGCACGAGAGAAAACGTACCAATAGCTGGACATCGTTCATTGGCACCCACACGGCTGGGATGAAGCACTTTGATTCTTGGGGGCCTTTCTTAGACGACGGCCGCCACGAAGAGTCCAAGTAGGCGAAGATCGTTCTTGCCTCGCCGTACTCCGTTCGACGGATGCTCGACGAGAAGACGAACACATCATCAGCAGGGTCACCACACCGATCAGGATCAAGGAAGAAGAATAGAGGATTTTGCGGGTCATCACCTCCATCCCTCTTGTGAAGCGCAGAGCAAGCCGTGCCGCATTTGTCCAGGTATGAATATGCCCCATCGATTTGATGATCAAGGAGTGGGGTATATTCCTCGTCATACGAGATCTTGAGGGAGGACCAAACCTTCTTCTGGCGGAGTTCTGGGGCTTCTAACCCTAGACGCATCTCCCAGGATGGGACGAGTTCCCCTGTACCCTCCACAGTCACAGGGAACGACTTCTTTGTTGGAACCGCGATCTCCCACGTTCCAGCGAGAAGAGTGGACTTACAAAGTAACCGAGCAACAGGTCGCATCAACAGAGTACGCAAAGGACTGTTGGCGGGCTCATCGCGATCCGGCCTCGCGTATAAAATCCACTCGGGCCGTGATGGGTTGAGATGGAGCTCGAGTCGAGCAGTGGGAGATTCATAAATCACAACCCAATGCTCCTGACGTTTGTCAGTCTTGAAATGGAGAGGGGAGGTAGTTGCTTTGAGGACGGATTTGCGCCACTTCGTCGTGGCTTGGGGAGGATCGCCCGCAGCCTCGATGGCGGTATCAAGCGAACTAGAGCTGATTCCGTCAAGTGATACCGACATGGGGAGCTGCTCCTTGAGCAGAGGGCGGAAGTCTGAAGGGCGAAGGCGAGGGTTATCGATGAAGTTCATATCCTCGACATTGTGCTCTGGCCGGCCACCACACTTTTCGCAAGCCGAAAATCCGCAGTCGACACATTGGCGAATGAGACGCGTCAAAACGTCATCTCGGCCCTCGCATGCGCATAAACGACGGCTAGATCGAGCTCGAGAGAGGAGCTTAGGAAGGGACTGGTTAGATGTGGCTGTCAAGTCGATTGTCCCCTCTTGCAGATCTTCAACACCACGAATAGTGTTGGCGGCCGCGCTGACTGCCGATGTCTTCGAAGGCTGATCAACATCCATTTCATCATCGTCAGCCTCACCCTTTGGGAACAGCTTCGCTGCGAGCGTGAGCGCCGCTACCATAGCCGTCCCTACCACGGTCGACGACATAGCGTTCCCTGCCAAATCGGCAAGCTGGTCCTGGGTTTCACGAGTGAAGTTGAGTTCGTCTACAGGAATACCTTGAAGGGCGAGAGCCTCTGCTCCTACTAGGGGGCCGCCGCGGTTGGTGAGATAAGGGATCATGGTAGGGGTAAAGCAAGGCGCAACGCCGACACGAGAACTACCAATCTGACGATCGACATTTTGAGAGAGGTTCCAAATTTTGCTAGACAATGGTACATTCAGTTAATCGCCGATACGTCCACGAGGTCGATAGCCACGTACGTCTTGTAAGCGGGGTCCTCATAGAGCGCGGCGGATCGGAGGGTGGTGATATCCATCAAGTCCCAAACGCGATCCACCTGGTTTGATGACCAGTCATTCCATGCGAAATCTGGCATCTTTGCATTGCCATCTAGGGATAAGATGGATCAGTAAGTGTTCAGAGCCGCCCAGCAACAAGATACCCACTTTCTTCCCAGCTCGTCAAAGGACGACGATTGCCCAACTGCTCGTCGTGCCTTGCTTTGATATGCCGACTTTCACAACGACCCCAGTCGTAACCTGCCTTGCGCTCCATCGTGGCACCTTCATGAACGAGGGCCTGACGTGCACTGTGAATCCGCGGGTCGTCAGACTCGAGCAGGAACGCGTCAAGCGTACACGAAGCGGGGCGCGCCATTTTTTGTACCAGCTCGACCCATCGCTTGGGGATATCGCTTCCGACACGATCGATAGCGACGAGGTACCCCCGAGTACGTGTGTGAGGGATGTAGTAGAGACGCGTGTCGAACCGCTGGTGAGCAGCAGAGTAGTTGACGCCCTCGAACTTGGTCACGACGCGATTCCAAGGTGCACCACACACGTTCTCGAGGATGACGATTTTCGGGCGGTGCTTGGTCACCCAAGAAAGCATACCACGGAACGTCCGTCCGGACTCGCCGTTCGCGTCGATGTCTTGCTTCTCATTGTTGAGCGTAGAGTAGTCGACACATGAGGTGCCAGCAACGAGCAGATCGACGTTGCCAGGAACTGGGACTTTGGCACCATAGGCAGTGGTACTAAGTTAGAAATGTATGGCTCAGTTAAAATGACATAATACTCGAGAAGAGAAAGCCAACTCACGCCTCATCGTTCCCGAGCTCGCAAACATCTCTAAATAGGATGGGAGGGCGGAAGTTTCTTTCGATGTAGCCTTGCTTGAATGGCTCGATCTCACAAGAAAAGACATGCTCGATATTCAAGGTAACACCGTGGTCCTCCTGTATTGCACGTGCAAGCTGACCAAGTGCAAGTAATGGTGCTTCGGTGCCGGAACACATGGTGGCGACACGCAGTGGCCGCCCATTTAGTTGTTTTGCAAATGCGATAATTTCTGGTCGGCGTTTGGCAATGTCGCGAAACATCTCGTAGATGTCGCTGATAGGAGGGAGGTCGGATAGATGGGGGAGGTCTTTGGATTTCTGGATTGTACGATTCCCGGTCGCAGCACCAGCAGCACGAGGCTTGGACGCGTTGGTTTTTGCACCTTTCGGCTTAGATGGAAGGATTTCGTCGTCAGAGACGCCAGTGAGGTCATTTAACGCGTCCTCATCGGGTGTAGTATCAACATTATCGGCATCCGTCTCGTCACCGCTGTCATCTTTGTCAGCTTTCTTGCCGCTAGTTTTGGAGAAGAAGGATAGTAGTGATGCGTTTCCTTGGGAAGATGAGCCTGCTTTGGCTTTCGCCATCGCGTCTGATGACGCAGAAAAGTAGTTGGCACCTCGCGAAGGGAGGTGGAGGAGATGTCACGTTCAGTGTGACTCAGAGGCGAACATCGTTCGATTTCGCGTTCGTTCAAGCTGGTCATTGAAGTTCATGGGTGTTGACAAACTGAATAAACAATGACAATGATTTGTCTTCTGTAGCCTCTGAGGATTATCCGAATCCAATCGTTGGCATAATAACCCCGTGGACACGTCATGTGAAATCTTGCTTCCCTTGTAGTCAAGCATCGTGTCAGAGCATCACACGCTGAAACATTATATTAGGGCAATTGTCGCCATACATCCTAAAAGGTACGGTGGCTCGGATTTTCCGGTCATTGAAGTTCATGGGTGTTGACAAACTGAATAAACAATGACAATGATTTGTCTTCTGTAGCCTCTGAGGATTATCCATATCCAATCGTTGGCATAATAACCCCATGGACACGCCATGTGAAATCTTATTTCCCTTGTAGTCAAGCGTCGTGCCAGAGCATCACACGCTGAAACATTTTATTAGGCTAATTGTCGCCATAAATCCTAAAAGGTACGGTGGCTCGGGTTTTCTTAGCGTTTTTACGAGACTCGTCAAGATGCTCAGGCCACGCTGGTTAGCCGTACTGTGAGAATGAGATGAGATCGATTTTTCCGCAGTCAGAGGCTCCCAGTACGCCACTGTATGGCGGGATGGGAGGTTCAATTCACCGCTTCTGCCGACGCTATTCAGTCAACCTTGTTTCATGAGATCTCGATCCTCGTCCCTCCGCTGCGCCCCGCGAGCCCTGAGCTCGTATTCTGATCACACTTCCCCGAGCACTCTCCGAATATAAGAATATTTGACTCACTGCTGCAAGATAGAGCACCCATCAGTTTCCCCGAAATTCGTGGTTAAGCTCCTCGATACCAACCTGTTGGAGTGGGGGGATGGGACCAAGGGCAGGAGAGAGGACGCGATATTCCCTCGCGCAATTCCAGAGGATTTCCCGCTATGGTTGGAGTGAACCACATGTCGTGTGGCGTGCCTGATGTGCCGCCCTTTTTTCTTTGGCTTTTATCACGCTCCAAGCATGATCAGTGGTGCCTTGCCATTGCTTGGGGTCCTTTGAGGGGGTTCAACCTAGGAAGCCCCTCGCAGCCATAAACAGGAGCCTCAGGAGTCATAAAGCCTTGCTATTCTTGCCTTATTGTGCGAACTGTAGTGGATCCACAAAATATGAAGTTCCAGGTTTTCGTCCTCTTGAGCGATGATATCAGGGGGTGAGCCGAAAAACAGCTCTCATCTCGAGACCGAGAATTATCCATGCCTTTGATTTTAATAAGGGGATGTAAGATAACTCTCTCAGGGCGTAATTGCACGTTATATCATATACTTCATTTGAAGGATGTCCAAAGCATGGGGACTGGACATGAGGCAAATTTAACAAAGTCACGCTCAGTTATCGTTAGTGTCAGTCCTCTTGCTCTGACTGCCAAGGAGCACCCAACAAAGCAATTTTGGGCCATATCGAGCTCGTCGGAGAGCATCAGCATCGCTTGAGTCACGACAACACGTTATCTGAGAGTCGCCGGGAGCTTCGAGATATGTCGTATGCAATCGCCAGGTCAATTCAGTCGAAAATGAACAAAGAGTGGCCAGTCGAGCTGCTCAAGCTTCGTAGCATAGAGTCGGGCCAATGGGGAGCTGGCCCGCATCACGAAATAAAGTGTGGGGGGAGGGCACGGAGAAACCGTGCGCCGTAGATTCGCCGAATGTCGCGCGCGTGACTATGAAAGCAAATAATAAGGCATGGGGTAGATAGTGCTATTTTCGATGCCAAGGGCCGGTTACAAGTGCAAACCAGTTTTCCGTTGGGATCGTTGAGATCTTGAGGGGGGCGTTGGGCAGGGGTATGAATGATTCGCATGAATGGAGGGCAAGCAGGCCACGACAAGACCAAAGCAGCGCAATTGCACCCGGACCGCCAGGGATCTGCGTACTATGGAGCCACCCCACACCTTTGATTACATGGTGGATACCCGCCCTATGGAAAATTCAATGGTTCCTCGATGTTTATCCGAAGTTCTTTCAGTCTCCTTGTTGCTATCGTCGCATGGGTGCCACACATGAGCCTGCCTCATATATAGTCCCCCACTACCCCACACATCTGCTCTCGCCGTGCTTCACGCCCCCCCTTCCCCACCCCCTAGGCCCACCATGTCCAACTCTAATAGTGACATCGAAAAGCTTAGCGCTCACGAGCTCGAGCACGCTGGTCCCACCAAACTGGATGTCGTTCGTGATGTTGCTCATCTTGGTTCGTTCTGGCTTGTTTTTTCTGTCTTGTGAACGGGTAAGCTGACCTTCTACGTTGGTAAAAAGACGGCGCACACGCTGCTCAGGTCAAGAACGCCGCATTCGCCAATGCTACTGTTGGTGCAACTCTCAAGCCGTGGTCGAGAGAGGTGAGTTGCAAGTAAATCTGTGCTGTAGACACATGTTGAACACACTGTGCCCGTTCCTTCCAGGCTTTCGTTCTCTACGCAGGGATGTTTGTGGCTTTCTTGTGCTCATGTGTCAACGGGTAGGCCATCCTTGAAACATTCGCTGTCAGCGCCCATCCTCAAAGATCACCCACCAGATACGATGGCTCTCTCATGACCTCCATCAATGGAATGGTTCCCTTCCAAGTGGGTTTTTCATTTCCATCCCCATGTCGACCACGCTAATCGCCCTGCCGATCCTACAGAACCGGTTCAATGGCGGCAAATCAGCGGCTTCAACGGGTCTCATCTTCGCGATGTGTAGGTCTTTGCAAATGCTCTGCTATCTCTCTCGTAATAACCCTGCTGTTGCCAGACACTGTCGGCGGAATGGTCGGTCCTTTCTTCGGCGGTCCCATCACCGACAGATTTGGCCGAAGGAAAGGCATGGTTATTGGCGCTCTCATCATCTGCCTTGGCTCTGCTGTGATTGCATCTGCCAAGCACCAGCATCAATTCGTCGGTGGCCGATTCATCCTTGGATTTGGTGTCTCTATCCTCACCTGCGCTGCTCCTTCGTACTGTGAGTCTCTCAACACGCCCATCGCAAGCCATACCCCGATACTCATCACCGCTTTGTGACATCCAGGTGTTGGTGGGTGATATTTCAAACGCGCCTCGCTAATGTTGTGCTGATCAACAAGATTCAATTTGCAGAGATCTGCCCTCCTCAGTGGCGTGGCCGCATGACTGGATTCTACAACTGCGGCTGGTTTGGTGGCTCGATCCCCGCCGCTGGTATCTGCTTGGGCACACAGAGCATGACCTCTGACTGGGGCTGGAAGATCCCCCTGATCCTGCAATGTGCTCCTGCTGCCGTTGTCGTCTTCACTGCTATGTTGCTGTGCGTCATGCTTTTTATCTGCGCAGAAGAAAACTGCTAACCCTATGTCCTCGTAGTCCCGAGTCCCCCCGTTGGCTCATGGCCCAAGGTCGTGATGAGGAGGCTTTGGCGTTCCTCACCAAGTACCACGGTGCCGGTAACGAGCAAGATCCCATCGTCCAGCTCGAGTATATGGAGTTCAAGGAGCAAATCGAAGTTGGTGGCACTGATAAGCGTGTAAGTAACATCGAGTCTTCCTTGTCTCTACCAGCCGCCTCACCGCTGGTTTCTCGTCCTTAATAGTTCTGGGACTACTCTGGTCTCTTCAGCACATCGTCTCAGCGCTGGAGGTCTTTGATGGTCATCTTCATGGGTGTTGCTGGCCAGTTCTCCGGCAACGGTCTCGGTACGCCTCAGTATTACTTGTACCTACTCGTTCAAGTTGTTCTAATACTCAAATATTCTAGGCTACTTCAACCTTCAGATTTACGAGGCTGTCGGTTACGATTCGTACATGCAGTTCGTCCTCAATCTTGCCAACAGCTTCACCTCCGCCTTTGGCGCTGGCTGTGGTGTCTACCTCGCCGACCGAATGCCCCGACGCCAAGCTCTCGTGTGGGGCACGTTCGCTTCCGCCCTCATGCTCGCCATCAACGGTGGATTGTCCGCGAAATGGGCTCACCAGGATCCTAACCACGAGAACTTGGCGGTTGGTCGTGGTGCCGTGGCTGCCTACTTCTTCTTCAACATCAGTGAGTGCAACTCCTCCACACTACCCATAGCTTCCGTACTGAAAAACCTCCCTCCCCAGTCTACTCGTTCGCCTATACCCCTCTGCAGGCCCTGTATCCTGTCGAGTGCTTGCAGACCAACTCACGTGCCAAGGGCATGTCCATGTACGGTGTTGTCGTATCTGCGGTATGCCATTTCCATCACCCTTGATAGTTTCACTCTCATTGAATCTTGTACCCGTTTACAGATCAGCTTCGTCAACACTTATGCTGGTCCCATCGCCCTCGCCAACATCAAGTACAACTACGTCTTCATCTTCGTCGGTTGGGATATCGTTGAATCCGTCATCTGGTATCTCATTTGCGTTGAAACCGTTGGGCGCACACTCGAGGAACTCGAGGAGATCTTCGTGGCCCCGAACCCCGTCGCCGCTTCGAAGAGGGACCGCACCGTCGCCATCCACCATGGAGGTGTCGCCGTCGTCTCCGACAAGGCGTAAATTCATGCTACGCTGCTCATGTCTCCGTAGTTTAGCACCATCCCCCCTTGTGTTTTGTACCCTTTCCCCAAACCTTCCCCGATCTCTCGACGTCGACATCATGTCTTCCCTGCCTCGAGAATCATTTCTTACTATTTACGATAACGCGGTATCTCTCCCCCAATTTCTCCTGTTCTTTTTTCGGTGACACGATTTGCAACTGTACATGAGATATCTATAGTATTCGCATGATATCAAAAAATTCGAGATCACCCACATTGAATATGAATGAATGGAAATCATGGGGAACCCAGAAGCCCAACCAAGCATGAGGAAGAGGGTAACATCGAGAAGGAATAGCCCTTCATTCCATGGCTTGCTCTCGAGTCAGTTGTTACGATGTTATCACGAAGTCGTGAGCTCAAGTTGCATGTGTTCTGTCACTACTCCAATCAGGACAGAGGAACCAGTGACCCAAAGTATCAGTAAGAAGCCATGGTTATTCCACAATGCAAACCTTGGTCGGTTTGTCAGCGCATGTCATTGACCGATAGAGCGCCACACCGAATAAAAAACCATTACTGTGAACGGAGATATATGACAAGGAATATACCGCTACAGTGAACCAGGCGACAATAGAGCCCGAAAAGACGAGAGTTGTATGTGTTGATACCACGAGATGTCGGCTATTGCGAGGGTGTCCCGCAGAGGATCGTCCTCAGACGGGCCAAAGTACGCTCAAGGGGAAGAATGGCTCCCACCGTGAGCCTTGGAACAGCACAGTCCCCCGGTTCTATCGTGGACTCCTCTGCTGGTCTCCGGCTTGTCGTTATTAGCTCGTCAGCATCATCAATAACTTTCTTGAGTTTGCCATGGTTGAAGTAGAGGGAGCGCAATTCATCTGCCAGCCCAGCAGGCGGAGATTCCAGAGCGTGCCGAACGAAACCTCGAGCAGCAACGTAAGCTCGTTCGCTGTATAGCCGACTGCTGAGCTTTCCCTCCTCCGTGCCTCGCATCTTCTCATATGAAGGTTCGCAGTAGTAGGGTTCTCGGACAAGGACGAGTCCTTGAATTGAGACGAAGGCTATGTAGAATGTTGGATTCAATATACTGGAAGGGACATGGGATCACTGACAGACCTTGAAGGAGTGATGAACGTTTTGCGTTCCATGATTCAGATTGATCCCCTTCCCATGTGCCTAATATCGAAAGGCAGACTTTCCCGTCTTCGTATAGATTTCTATTCTCCTGTTAGTGAGACGGACAGGGAACTAAAGAGAACGACCTAGTAAACTTACGGGTTCACTAAAAAAATGGAGGCTGCGTAAGCTTTCGGGCGGGGGAAATATGACAAAGCACTCACCTCGGCCATTGCCATTCGTCCAGCTGTGGAAATGAGCTTTTGGTGGCTCGTTCGGAAAGTTCGCGGGGAGCATCCAATCAATGACGAACGGAGCATCTGTGTATGGTGTGTTTTCGCTCCCAATAATGAGACAGCGAAGGAGATCGGATCGATCCTCATACGCTCGTACAACAACATCCGCTGTAATAAACCATCAGACGTGACACTATCAAATCACAAACATATTTGCACATACCCGGCAAACTTGAGGATAATACGCGATACTCTTTGTTGACTCTCGTCATGAAGGTTCGGCTGGGTTGAGAGGGAGGAGTAACGGAAAGGAAAGCGTGGTCTGGGGGTGCCGTCGGCAGGATAGAGAAGGAAGTCCATAAGGGGCTTGAGGCCTCGGACGGGTCACTGGGAGCAACATGAGTCGGCAAAGATGGCTCCTCGATTGAGGGGGTGACAGGTGTGGAAGCTGATTGGGGAGACGATGGAGATAAACTATCCACTTCAATGTCCACTGCTTCCGAAGTAACAGTATCACCTATAGGTTCATCATCTAGATGTCCCCATGCATCTGGTTGGATCTCATCGACAAATGGCTGCGAAGATCGACCAGGGAAGAAGAAATCTTGCCATGCATTAGAGACCTGCTCTAATGTGGATCCTACGGCAGGCATCTCTTCATCCTCGTCCTCATCATCAAGCTCTTCGGCCTCCATAGCCAAATCATCAACAAAGTCATTCAAAATTGTCAGCCGGTCGATGCTGACGACTTCGTGAGTTCCATCCGCAAGTTGGACCTCTACATCTCCGTTGCTGAGCAGCTAACCACGATACGTGTTAGGACAAGTTATTCAGCCATAATTTGCGTGTATGGCTCACCCCTGTGACTTCGCCTACCCAACGCACACTGGTCGCTTGTACACTCGCGGCATAGCCAAATATCTGGCCGCGATATTCGTAGGGTATCCTGGACAGCTGCACGCCCATCTCCACAAAAGTGTCTCTCCATTGCTGGCTGTCAGGCTCATGCACCCAGGCTTCGAGCTCACCAATCTTCGGGACACTGTCGTAGACATGAGATCATCACAGAAGGCGATGCACAAATCGATGGGCTTACAGCGGAGGAGTTGACCCATTAGTTTTTCCAGGAGGATGGAGGAAGACAATATCTCCTCTTTGCACGCCAAATACGTGGAATCCTTCATTGTCCTTCCCGCGCTGGATGGCGCAAACCTCACAGTCAATAACTGCAGTGGCGGGGTACGTGCAAAACATACCGGATCAAGCTCAAGACAGGACACCACACTTGCGGGTTCCTCGTCGGATTTAGGAGGGGCCCACCGGATTGTTGCCGTCCGCTCCCTTGGATTGAGTTTCTGTACAATCGCTAGTCGGGTTTCACCATCACCGTTCCAATGAACAAAGTCTCCAGGCCTAGAAACAGTATTTCATCAGGCTGACCCTATGCTTTCGTGAGCGAGTACGAACCAGCAATCAACTTCGTCCAGGGTATGATATTGGACCAAATTCATTGATGGAAGCTCTTCTGTCGTCCCATCTTGCCAAAGGACGGTAACTTGCGTCCGGGTAGACACGACCATCATAGCATTAACTTGAATGGACGGGAGAGAGGTCTGTCCTCTTGAATGAGTGGTTGTTGGAGCCCTATAACCTGGAGCCAATCCGAACAAGTAAGCATGGAGCAATGAAGTGTTGTCAGGCAAACACACGTTGGGATAGCGCATCTGTTCGAAACCTTACGCGGTCGGACACGTGAGGAATACGATCAGCAGACCGTTTCAACAACGTGAGTGTGTTGATTTCGTGACCCTTGAAGAACCGGGGAGGACGATCGCATTTGGCTGCTTCTTCAGCAGAAAGCTATGACGAATTCAGGCAATTGGCTCGACATATATAAACGAACTGATGACCTACCGACTGGTTCAGTGAAGACCAAGAGATGCAAAGCACCAACGGATTGATCGCAACGACAATGTCTGGTGCTTGGCCGTCAGCTAAACCAGCTTTTGAGTAGTCCTAAAGCGAAGGACGGTGAAGTTTATACTGGCAGAGGGGGTTGGCGATAAATAGACATACCGAGGGTTTTCCTAACCGAAACCTGGCGCTAACATCGTGCAAGCACATTGGATGCCCGTTAATTTCGCCTTCGACCTCCTCAAATATCTAAACAGCGAAGGCGTTAATTCACAGGGTCAGGGGGTGGGGTAGATGAGAGAAACCGACCTCCTCAACGTTTCCCAACCAGTTGCCGTGTATGACAAAGTCTTGGCGAGTGAAAGAGAGCAAATGTCATGATGAGGTGAACAAGGGGCGCAGAGTCACAGAGAGATATCACATACCACCAACATTAATATCATTGGCCATCTCAAGATCTGATTCAGGTACCCACTCATTGCCTGGAAGGGGTTCTTCACTAATGATATGCCGAAGCAGCAACTCAGATTTCCTGTCTGTGACCACACCAGACATCACGTCCTCTGATCGTAGGGGGAATCGTTTGACAGTATCCCCAATATGAAAATATCTCTCGATTAACGAGCAAGCATTCTCTTGGGCAATTGTCCTATATTTGGGGTGTCTCAATGTGAGTTACTCATGGTGCCAATAGCCTAGGGTGAGCAAGCCAACAGTACACGCCTTGTGGTTTTTTCCAGATTCACTAGAACAACTTCACCAGCAACAAGAGGACGCGCGCTGGGGTCTTGGTTGAGATAATCGGGTAGTGGCATCTCATCAAGATCATTCCATGACCTCTACAAAAGCAGTGTTGAGCATAACGGTGACTCTGTGCGGCGCACGAGGAAGGGGAGTATAACCCGACGCACCATTACTATCCAGAGCTCTCCATTGGAGTTAAGTCGAATGATATCCTCTCGGAAGAGCTTAGTTGTCTATTGCAGGGAGGTCCCAGGACGTATGATGGTGCCCGCCCGACCGACTCGTCAGCACTATGATCAACATCACAGACATAGTGCTACATACATTATTTTGAGGACTAGGAACTTGCATAACTTATCGTTATGCAGAATCTGGTGAAATGGGCGCTAACAAACCCAAGTGGAGGTCCACCTCAGTGGATCGGAAGGGGGAGTGACAGAGCTTCGGCTCCGAGGTTCATTCGTTTGGGGAGTCTCGGGCGACCCGCGAGAACTCTGGAAATCTATGGGTGATCACACGATGCTGAAAGACCGGCACAAATATATTCAGTATTACTATTAGGGATTTATGGTGCTCTGTGCTACATGTGATGCGGGTATCTACCAGACACATAGAAGACAATGAGTCCTGAAGCATACATGCAGCGGTTTTGGACAAGGCCTGGTGAGGACGAGCGACGACCATCACTGCAAACGTTCCAAGATGTGATAAGATAGGCGCCGTATTGATGACAACATAGGGTCCTGTGTAGAGACCCAGTGCAGTCGGTATGATGCCGCTCATCCGATCCTGAGACAAGTTGGCGGATCTACTAACAACGAGGTAGATTGTTTATATGTTGAAGACTGCACTTCGAATCCATGGATGGGCTCCTAGCACCATTATGATCACAGCCAGCGCACGGCAAGTGACTACGTAGGTTCCACAAAAAAAACCTGGGCATTTTCATGGGTTGGGGTTACGCATTCTAAATCAGTAAGAACGATTATACCACATAGTCGTGGTTGCTAGAATATTTATGTGGAACCTGACAGTAGGGTCAATATATAAGGAAAGGATAGCTTTGACGCGAGGCTCATGAAGAGTCACGAACCAAAGGGACCGTGGGAAACCGTGGCCACCGTCAAACACTCACCAACATGCCTGGCTCGTCGATGCGGAATGCCTTGCACAGGCGCAACCATAAGGAGCGTGCTCAGCTCGTTGGACGTTCTCGGCTTGGCCTTCTTGAGAAAAAGAAGGATTATGTGCAGCGAGCGAAGGACTACCACTCTAAGCAGCAGCGGATTCACCGCTTGCAGGAAAAAGCTGCTATGCGGAATAAGGACGAGTTTTACTTTGCAATGGTGAACTCCCGGACAGAGGTAAGTTGTATTTGACCCCTCGGCCTTGTTGTTATTCTGAAACAAACTCGTAGTCTGGTGTACATGTCCAAGATCGGGGGAATGCACCGATCCCAATGGATACCGCCAAAATCTTGAAATCGCAAGACGAGAACTACATTAGGACCATGAGGACGCAGGGACTCAAGGTGTGTTGTCTACCGCCTTATCATGCTGTGCTTTGCTGAAATTGGGTCACAGCGAATTGCTTCGCTCAAGCTAGAGTTGTCCAACCTTGTCAACCTTTTGGATGAAGGGGACGCTGTGGATGATGAAGAATTCGAGGATACTGAGCTTCAAACCTTCCGCGACGCAGGCCTTCTCCCCGCTCCTCCTCCGTCATCTGCCAAGTCGTTGAAGAGAAAACGCTCAGAACCTGAGCCTGCTCCACTCCGGGGCTCACGGGTGGTTTTTGTGGACTCTCCTGCCGAAGGTAAGCCGCCTGCTATGCTATTAACTAGTATGTTTGCATTCTGAAGAGTTGCGTAGTCAAGACATATAAGCAAGTCTCGAGACCAACTTCAGAGATTCCTGCCCCGACCCATACTGAAGAGGAAGTAGCAGACTTGGGGTGGAAGTCTGCTGAACCTACCCCTACTTCGGCATCGAAACGAAGGAAGTCTAAGGGAAAAGAAAAAGTAACAACTTCTACAAATGCCGATGCAGAAGCTGCGGAACGCCAGCTTATTTCACGAGTGAGCACCGTTTTTTGACGACCAGACCACGCTTCTACCAGCTCTGATGCTAGGATGCTCTTCCTCGCCACTCGTTCGTTAGGCCCACCGCCACCATCTCCTTAAGGAGCTTGCCGCAAGACTAGAGCGAGACTCACAACTGAAGGACGCTCTCCTCGAAATTCGAAACCAACGCTTACGGATGCAGAACGGAGCCAAGCGACTCGTCGAGGCGAGTGGATCACGGCGGAAAGGGGAAGGCATTGCTGGCGACAATGAAGATGAAGACTCTGGAGGTGGGAAGGGCTTCACATTCAACATGAATGGGTCGGACGATGAGGGAGACGACGGCGATGATGATGATGGCCCACGTGATGCGAACGGGCAGAAGAAGTGGAAGCCCAAGGTGTTCAAGTGGAAGTTTGAAAGAAGTCGATAAGTTGACGTGGAGGTTGGTGAAATTGCGTCCATAAATACTTGCGTATCGTTTGCCAAGCATGGATAATTTTTAGGACACGGGATTCTTTGGATAATCAAATCACCAAGTTGTGTGTTTTTGGGAAGGTCGAGTGTTGATGTGTGTGATATGATGTGAAGAGAAAGTCACACTCACAGGCTCATAATTCACTCTCGAGACCACATGTCCTCTGAGCCAGGGAGGAACACGGGCGACGGGAGGATAACATCGCTATGTCTGCTGTTGGTCTAATGATCACAGTAACATCGAGATGTTGTGATAGGGTGTTGATTCTGCTGTTTGTGCGTCGT
>WIDE01000002.1:247056-309320 GCA_015039315.1 Clavulina sp. PMI_390 | reverse complement strand
CCGTCACTGTTCAAGAAGCACTTACAGGCTCTCAACACAATCCCAGCGTCCATTAACTCAGTGGTAGAGCGTTGTAGCGGATTTCAGACTATTGGATTCCATATTCTGTCGTATTCAATGTAGCCCTAGTTTGAACTGTCCAAATGGAGAGACCGAGATCCAGTTTCCAGAATTCGGGCAACAGCGTTCGCAGCTAGGGTGGAATCTAAGCTGCATCCCACGGGAGCCACAGTGCTACAGCTGGTGTGATATGATATTTGTCTGCAATACTTCTAATCATTGATAAAGAAACTACCATGCTACCGTCAGCGCAGAATCTCACGACCCACTGGGCAAACCAAAGGGGCTATTAGATATCTTATTCGACCTACGCACTTTGACAATACCCTTAAACAACGATGGTGGCCAGGAACATCCAGGCACCGCTCTTCTACAGTGAAGTACAGCATCTCCCAGTAGAGAGACAAGACGCAAACCAATGATGCAATCTAACCAACAGGAAACGGAGACAGATGAAACACGCTTTTGTTTACTATTCAAAGCACTACACGAAGAAATCAGAACCTTATCTTTATGGAGGAGATATCTGTATTCAGGGAACCGATAGACATGAAAGACGTGCCAGCTCTTGCCTGTGCATGTCACCCAGGGAACAAGAAGGAAGAATCAAGAATACTAGAGATATAAATAGGTTTGGGGTAGAAAAGAGCATCTATAATACAGGGAGATAATCTCATAAAAGCTTCATGTGGAGATCAATCACAATGCCCTAATGGAGAGGTGTTCAGAGGAAGCCACAGTGTTCAGAGCCACAGTCTGATGCCGAGTCAGCAAAAACCCATGGAGACTATGTTGTAAAGGTGTCTAAGCGTCCTATAGGAGCCACATAAATATGTTAGAGCCACCAGAACAGAAGAAAGGAAAAATGAAGAGGTAGTATCACACTTCTCAAGTGTTTGCGTGGGCGGAATATTACACCAGATCGCATATGATGGTCAATAATAAAGATCGAAGCATCGCTTTTCGGTACCATGAATCAGTGATTTGCTTCTTGGAATACGATGGTAGCATCGGTTTCATGTTCTACTAGCTGCTGAGAGCACATCCCGTGCTGAGAATACGAGCCCTCCTTTTCCCGCCGCACAGGGAGAGATCCCAAGGGATAACGCTCAGCCGGGTTATAAACGAGGCCGTTCATTAGGTAGCTTGCTCACTTTGGAGTGACTGATGTTTCACGAATGCAAAACAGAAGTTGCGCACTTCTTTGGTGTCGACTGTAGGCAACCAGTCAACTACCGTATCAAGGTCCCTTGAGGGTGATCTATAGAACCGAACTGAATCTTATGGTATCTTGTAGTGGGGCATAAAAATAATAGATAGCTGCCACTTGGGCAAGAGCAGATAGGTCGCGCGACTGATTCTGGCATGGACTTGGAAGAAAAATCGTCCATGCCAGGGTCGAACTGGCGGCCGTTGCATGGCTAAGGAAAATTAAGGTTTCTCATAAGTACAACGCTCTACCACTGAGCTAATGGACGCTGGGATTGTGTTGAGAGCCTGTAAGTGCTTCTTGAACAGTGACGGACCCAACGACGCACAAACAGCAGAATCAACACCCTATCACAACATCTCGATGTTACTGTGATCATTAGACCAACAGCAGACATAGCGATGTTATCCTCCCATCGCCTGTGGTCCTGCCTGGCCCAGAGGACATGTGGTCTCGAGAGTGAATTATGAACCTGTGAGTGTGACTTTCAAGTTTCACTTCCCATCATATCACACACATCAACACTCGACCTTCCCAAAAACACACAAATTGGTGATTATGTGATTGATAATTGAGGATACAGTGCTTCGCCTGGATTTTTTGTGTAATAATGTTTATAATTAGATGCGGCGTGAATATTCCGGTGTGCAATTGCAATGAACTTTTATACAGCCCCAAGAATCCGCAAAACGCTCCGTGGGCCAATTTCTTTCGGAGGGCACGGAAAGATCAACGGTTTGGGTGATTGTGTCAATGGAGCATCGATTTGTGGGATGAATGTTGAAGGGGAAAGTGCAATGTTTGTCTGTGTTTTGCCACGTGCCGTGAACTCAGCCAGCCAGGCTGGGATGGTTCACGGCGGGACAATTACATGCAGTCACTGATATGGGTAGTAGCTGAATAAAAGACTTTTCATCTCAGAAACTGACGTCGTTGAATATTCCACCTTTGACGACTTGGGCTCTCAAGTAGAAGGTTGGCAAACGGAGGTATTCGAGAGGCATACTTTTCACACATTCAGAAAAGGGAATCATATAGGAGGCGAGGAAGAAAGAACAATATGATGTAAGACGAGTGGGAGGGAGGACAGATATAAAGGCCGGGATCTCGAATAATGCGAGTGAGAGACGCGAAAGAAGAGAGCTCGAGACTATGAGAGTGAATGATGAGTGGAGCAAGAACTATACGCTACATGAGGAGAGTTGTACTGCAAGTGCACACGAGAGGAGCTCAGACCATGAGTGAAGTAGAAACGGAACACGAGGAAAGAGAGATGGGAATGGCTGCAGGCAGAGGCAGAAACTCAAGCATAATCAAAGGCAGAACACGAACCCAAAGAGAATCACCGCTGAAGGAACTGCTTCGGCAGACGACAATTAGAAAAGAAGGCAGAACAACAGAAGCATTCGGTTTGGGGTGCAGCGTAAGCGAGGGTTCAGGAAACAGAGAGGACGATTGAGATAGAGGAACAGCTAGTGGAAGGGGACGTAAAAGGGAGAAACTGAATGGAAAAATGGAGTGGGAGAGTCAGTGTCACAGGCGCGCGTGTTTCGAAAAGTAAAGAAAACGACATGGAATGACGAGTGATGAGGGACGAGTAAAAAATGGGAGGACATGGAAGAGGATCAATAGAATGGATCAGACCAAAAGAATAAGACGTTGCATGTAGTGTAAATCGGTGCAAGAAATGCTCGAGATACACACCGACAAAAACTTCAGAAGTTCTGCAAACCGTGGAGAGGAAGAGACAATAGTTCAGATCGAGGACACAAGAACAGAGCACGGCGCAAAAAGAGCAACTTCAAAAGAAGAAATCATCCGCTGCTTAGGAGCCAGGCTGTTGCTGGCCGTCAGCGGCGGGCTGCTGCCCGTAGTAACCTGGGGATTCGAACACGGTTCAATCAATGTTCCGGACAGCTTGCAGGGCCATCAAGGGATCGACTCACCTCCCCAGAACTGCTGCGGCTGCTGAGCGGCTTGGGCATACGCGGCAGCATAAGCATTCTGCTGATCCTGGCTCCATTGTTGCTGTCCTTGCTGGGCTTGACCTGCCGCCGCATCGGCACCAGCAGCGGGCTGAGTGGCGCCGGGGGCACCAGCCACAGCACCAGGCTGTTGACCAGCGGGAGATTGGCCAAACCCAGGGTAACCGTAACCGAATTGTGCGAACTGGTTAGGCTGGGGCATCCCGTACATTGGCTAGCATGGACGGAAAGAATAATGTTAGTACATCACGACTTATCTAAACACGGTCAATCGCTGAGCGAAAAATCCGCACCATGTTGCCGTACGGAGAAACCGCTGCCTGACCGGGAATAGCACCACCAGGTTGCGCGCCACCGCCATCAGCACGATCCTTGCCCCATGAGCACTTGATTGGGCGCCCATGAACGAGTTGGCCTTGGAGCTGGACGATAGCCATGGCCGCATTCTCATGCGTATCAAGCTTGACAAAGGCGAAACCACGGTCAGACTGCATGCGGATCTCGGAGAGGTAGCCGATCGACTGGAAGAGAGGGATCAAGTCGGCCTGGGTGCAGTACGGCACCAGATTACCAACATAGACGGTAGTGTTGAACGAAGGCGTCTGGGTTACAACAGTCTCGTACGAGAGAGGACCGCCCATAAAGTTGACCGGGGCAGGCGCACCGCCGGCTCCGCCCATACCTCCACCTGGACGAGCCCCGTTGTTGCTGCCGAAACCGCCAGCACCACCGGGGGTGCCAGGCATGCCAGGCAAAGCGCCTTGCGTTTTCTGGTTGGCCCAGTTGACACGGATGGCACGAGAGCCAAGCCACTCCCCGTTCATGGTGGCGATGGCTTGCTCGGCGTCGGTCTTGTCACGGAAAGCTAGGAAACCATAACCGCGCGATTTGCCTGAATTCATATCCCACATGACTCGTGCATCAGAGAGGGTGCCGAACGCAGCAAAGGCCTTGCTGAGGACATCGTCGTTGACTTCGGGGCTGAGGTCACCGACGAAGACGTGGTAGTGTCCCGTGGTGTCCTCCTTGTTCTGCTGGCCCTGGTATGCCCAGTTGACACGAATCTCAGTATCAAAGATCTTGCGGCCATTGAGAGTCTGCAAGGCGGTCTCCGCTGCACGCATGTCCATGTACTCGACGAAACCGTAGTTGAGACCGCCATGCTGGTAGTTGCGGTCAGGGATGATCTTGACGTGCTGGACGGCACCAGCGACGGCAAAGATCTCGGTCAACATGTACTCCGTGACCCGCGGGGACAGGTTACCGACGTAAAGGTGAGCACGACGCTAAACGATGAAAAATGTTACACGTCAGAATTTTTCCAAGGGGATCACGATATATGCTTACAGGGGCCTCGGCTGCAGGACTGGCGCTCATGATCGCGGCGTTTTAGTGTAACGAAGAAGGAGGAAAGAGATAGACGAAGGGGGGGAACAGATGAGGGCAGCTGAGAGCAGGGGGTGGTGCAAGTTAGGTAATGACGGGGGGCCGAAAAACAGTCCGCTCACGTGGAAGAAGAATCGAAAAACTTGGAGACGAGAGAGGAGAGAGGAGACAAAGAGAAGAGAAACGAGAAACGAGACAGAAAACTGAGGACAGAAGTTGTGGTCACAGCTCGATGGAGATCGATTCTTGATTCAAGCAAAGGGGGTCACGTGCACCGCGTCGCCTCCTCAAACGGATCCGCAAAGGAGGCCACATAAACGTATGTCTCGAGGTCTCAGGTTTGGCTTGCTGGCTCATGCGAAAAGTTGTCCAAGTGCTAAATGCGTGCTCCATGTTCTTCTTCAGTGCCTCTAGGAGCGAACTACCACCGGGTAACTGCAGCTCAGTATTGAAACGCATTGTGGAAGGCTCGTTCTTTTGCTTCTTCAACTAGGAGCTAGAACTATATCTCGCTTTGCTGCGTTTAGACCCTTCCTTCCACCTTTGGTCCAAACTCGTCTCTTAGTGCACGCTCCAACTTGCTCGCGTGACACTTTGGCCGTGCCGTTACCTCCCTAGAAGCACCATGTTCTCAAATAATAAGAATCGGAAACTAAAGGCCCCAACCGAAGCCAAAGACCTCTTTAGTGCGTTCGCTTCGAGCTCTAAAGT
The DNA here is from genome assembly GCA_015039315.1 of Clavulina sp. PMI_390. Taxonomy (NCBI): domain Eukaryota; kingdom Fungi; phylum Basidiomycota; class Agaricomycetes; order Cantharellales; family Hydnaceae; genus Clavulina; species Clavulina sp. PMI_390. The sequence goes on along the minus strand of WIDE01000002.1, from coordinate 303,968 downwards.
CTCTGTGAAGACAGTCGTCAAACCACGGCCGGCGCCTCCTGCCCCTACCCCGATCATAACCACCACACATGCTCCGAGAACTTCCTCTCCCCTATCTGTACCTTCGAAAAGTATCCCCAGGCCTCCGTCATCGGCCTCATCATCACGACCGTCTACACCCACACCCCAGTCTCCTGCAAAGCGCAAGCGTGCACCTCCAGAGGATCGTGACGAGCTTGATACTGTAAAGAAGCCTCGGCGTTCAGTTCCTCGGGATTCTGTCGATCGAGCTTCATCGAGCTCACCTGCCCCAAGTCGTGGGCCCCGCAGTTCTACTCCTCGATCTGTGGTTGTCCCTTTCGGGAGTGTGGACAAGGCCATTCCGCGACCTCTGGTTGTTAGTCAGCAAGACGGGAATGTCGTCCATGTCAGCTCGGAGGATGTCATCACTCGAATGATGGCCGATGTTTCTTCTGGAAAGAAGAACAAGACGAGCTATGTTGCTTGTAAGTTTCTTCTCCACTGTTTGGCTATCGCTTAAATCACTAAGACCTCTCGATCATTAGTTTTCAAGAACCCTTCTGATCCAGAAGACAAGTCTTTTGAGCCTCTTCCTACGCCGCCGGTTGTTGAGCTAGAGTATCCTAATATTGGTGCATCTGAGAGGTTAGTTGCTGGCCAATTTTTTCTTCTTCCATGTCACACCCCCTCACGCTCTCATCAAAGGTACACACTCCTATACCCAACCGACAAAGAAGACTACCAGCCTATCCGAGAGCTCATCCGTACCATTGGTATAATCTCGGAATTCTATCTGACCCCAGCCCAGCGTCAACCACTGGGTCAACTGTCCTCCAGCCATTCACTGGCCTTTATGTCTTCCGCGCCCGCTGCTCCCTCTCTTCATGCTTCCCCTTCGCCCTCTCGACCCATGTCCCCAGCCTTCATCAATAACTCGATCCCCAGCCCTACCCCTGAGCCCCATAGTGACCCACTTCTTCGCACGCTGGAGAAGGCGCATAATACCAGAAATGGGCCCCTTTTCGTCAAAACTGTGGAGGCCATCTCGGAATACTTTCGAAGTATGAAGCTAGAAATGCGTTCCAATGCTGAGGCATGGTACAACGCACCTAGTCCGTCCCCAGCCTCCACACCAAATGGGAAAGGCAAGGGAAAGGATAGGTCGGATGATGAGAGGGCTCCATCTATCGTGGTGACTCCGGAAAAATCGAACGATGGTTATCAAGGAGCAGGGATTAGCGGAGGCGTGCCCCCGAAACTATGGAGGGCCATCACAGAGGAGGTTTACCAGCGAGCCGTAGGACCAGATATTGAAGACACGAAGAAATATAGAAGCTTCAGTAGTGAAACATATGGTGAACTCAATGCGATGTAAGCTGTCTCACAATCTCAACGCACACTCCCTCTCTGACCAGTGCCGCGATACGGCTGCTGAAGATTCATTTCAGACTTGATCCACCGTTTCGGACTTGGTCCAGGAAGAACGTTTGTTGACCTTGGATCTGGGGTTGGCAATTGCGTGATTCAAGCAGCACTTCAGTTCGTATATTTCTTACTTCATCGTCGCAATTTCCTATGCTGACACCTGGGCGTGCTATTCCGATAGAGCTGGGTGCGACTCGTATGGTATCGAGCTAAATGCGCCAGTTGCGGCTCTCTCCTTTACCCAACAGCGTGAATTCCATGCCCGATTAAGGATGTGGGGCCTTACCGCTGGGTCAGTGACGCTGCTTGAAGGCGATTTCACGGAAAGCCCCGAGGTCTGCGAGTGGATCCGAAAGGCCGATGTTGTCCTTGTGAACAATTATATCTTCAGTGCTGACTGTGAGTCATCAATTTCGCAATCTACCGTCGGGCACAGCGCTAACCGCCTTTGGTGCTCGGAACCTCCTACGGCCACATAGTGAACGAGAAGCTGACCTGGCGGTTCCTCGATCTCCGCGATGGGGCCAAGGTTGTCGTTTTGAAGCCATTCTGGCCGCTCAATCGGCCACTCACAGAACGAACGGTATGACTCGTTCTCTTCTGCGTCAATGATTCACCTGCTATAACACTGGCGCTTCTTTGGCAAAATAGGCTTACACTCCAGAAGCTGTTCTCTCATCTGGTGTTCAGAGGATGGAATATATCAAGGACAGTGTCTCGTGGACCCAGGAGCCTGGTAGGTTTTTATTCTGAATACCTCGCCCCTCAGTGAATCGTCTCACCGTTCGTGTCCGTGTAGGCGAATTCTACATCTATACCAAATCAGAGGGCCGAGCGGTCATCCCTTTTGAGAGCGGGCGGTCATCCTCACGAAGGGGAGGCCGCCAATTCTCGTGAACTGCTATTTCCTCCGCGACCCTGCCAAAGACTAAGTAAGGGTTACCTGAGCTTGCCATGTATGGGTGAACGAGGTTTCACGGTGACTGCTACTGACATGCCTTCTGCTCCGTTATTTGTTAGCCGGTGACAACCGCCTTTTCCGCTGTCCCGCTCCGCTTACATCAAGCCACCCCTGTCATAAACTTTCTGGGTCGTTTCACAGCGACTCTACCACCCGTACTGGACCCCCACTAATCGGCATGATTCCCTTCTGTTTTGCACTGCTACACCTTTTTTTAGTTTGAATACGGACTCGCGATTGTTGTGATATAATTTTTGCGTACAGGACAATGTTGTATGGATGTGGCTGTTTTTGTCATTTCATAGCGGTAGTCTCTGTGCTTTCCCCTTAATGAACGCCATGTGAACGCCATAACCCCACAGGTGACTCAGGACCCATGTGCAACTGACGAGCAACACGAGTACCTAGCCATCGCAACAGGCACCAAGGCACGGCCTGAGTCACCGCCTTGCACAGCACGTGTCGTTGCCCTAGGCTATTACCGCACGCTGTGCAAATTTCCGTAAATCTCCGTAATTCTTTGCGCGATTCGTCTGACTTGAGTGCAATATACATCATGAATGACCCGCGTCCCCATGTGCGCATGCATACTTGGCCAAACAAACCACGCGCTTGCTCGCCAGCCACCCAGAATCCCATGGCTCACAGCTTTTCACACCTATTATATCCCATTTGTTTTCTCATTTTGTACGTGTCCTCAACACATGGCATCGCATTAGAGATATTCCGAGACTATTGTCAATTTTCTGCGCGATGAGGGGAATATGTGGGAGGGCGACGCAGCACCAATGGATTCCCAGTTTGACGAGTCAAATCGGACCTGTCGCGCGAAGAATTCCGAAAATTCCCAGAAATCTCACAATATTGTCCTGGGGTGATTCAAAGCTGGGTTCTTGCGTTGTGATATTGTAACAGAGGGTAAGGAAGAAATTCAGGAGGGTACAGGTGTTGGTGTGGGCCTCACATGATTTGCACTCAGTTCAAGCACAGCTGGCACTGGCACACACATGGTAGTTTTGGATACGCAAAAAGTAGAGGATAGATTCATCCATACTAGTAGAATATCGACGGCGGTCCCAAAAAAAATATACAGGAGAAACAGAAACAGTTGAACAAAAGAGCGATCAAGGTTGAAGAAGTTTAACGAGTGGGTATGGTGCTACAGGAAAAAGGAGGGAGATCCAAAGGAAGGGCGGTCGCGTAGAATGAGATATAAAACTGAAGAATATACAACAACGCGGTAATGGTAATGAAATGGAGTCAAAGGATTGCAAGGGCGCGCGCGTCAAGCACGTCAAGATACAGTCAGTCGATGGAAGAAAGAAAAGAAAAAAGCGCAATCACAAAAGGAATAATGATAAACCACATTAAAAGTGGGAATGTAAGGTTCAAAGAGATAGAAAGATACGGTGAGGCAGAAAAATTATGGCTCGGCAACAAAGCAGACGTTCCGCAATGTGCTTCCGACTCTGATCCTCTTCTTCTCGTCCTCTGGCTGCTGCTTTTGCCCGAGCTCACCTAATACGACCCATCGGCCACGCTCGCACAATCGTTCTTTGCCTGCCCTCCAAATCTCAGCACCGTCACCACAGCCAACGGACCAGTCCATGTCGCGCTCGTACTCGCGATCGTAGCCGCACCCGCCTTCACCTTGCCCATACTTGCGCTTGCTCGAAAGCAGCAGCGCGTGATGGTGTTCGGTGCGCCAGGGGACGCGCGCCTCGAGGCCGTAGTAGGGTGAGCTAGGGGAAAAGTGGTGGTGATGGGAGGAACCGGAGTAGGAAGGAGGGACGAGGCGCCTTTTCTGCGCAGTGAGGTGCTCGACTGCATAGGAGAGGTAGAACAGGGGGTGGTCGGCGACGCGTGAGCGATGATAGGCCATATGGTTGGGAGAGGGCTTGGGCTTGGAGGTCTTCTGATGAGGACGGGGGCGATAGGAAGAGAACACGTCATTGAGCTCATCCTCCTCTTCAGAGTCATACTCATACTCGTCCTCATCCACATCGTCCTCATCTTCATCCTCATCATCTCCGTCCTCCTCTCCACCCATCCAAGCATCGCACTGCCCCGTCGTTGTCTCGTCCTCCTCGTCATCGTCCAGGTCCAGGAAATTATCAGGGCCAGGCAAGAAGCTGCCCACGTCGGCACTCGCACTGAACCAATCCACCGCGGGACTATTCGAGCGCGTCCTCATCTTCTCACTCCCCTCCTTGATGCCGGCAGATCCCATGCGAGCGCGTGCTGCGCCCCGTGGAGCTAGGACAGCGCGCTGCGCGGGAGTGCGGCGGAGTGCTTGCCACGATAGAGAAAACCGTGTGGGGCAGAGTGAGCGCAGGAGAGCCTTGGAGGGTCGGGGGGTGGTGAGGAGTGGAAGGGCAAGAGGAAAAGCTTGGAATGTTCGTGATGAGGATGAAGATGGGCAAGAGAGGAAGGGGGTGCGAGTGATGAGGTGAGTGGTCATCTCCTCTTCGTGGGTGATAGTGGGGATGTTCTGCTCTTCCTCTTCAGAGGAAGATGAAGCAGCGACCGAGGCTGCAGATGGGCGATGCAGGAACGAAGGGATGGGGAGACGCGAGCGCGTGTGGGGGACAGCCAGGGAAGAGGACGACGAAGTTCTAGGCGACGCTCGCGGCACGGCGCGCGTCGTCGCAGTCGACCAGTTGGACGACGCGGTGGATGCGACGGACGACACACTGCTCGAGCGAGCGCGTCGCTCCATCTCGTTCATCTTCCCATGTGTGCTCACAGGCTCAATGAGCGCAGGCAGGGTATTTGATGCCAATAGAGAGAGCGGGTGTTCCTCGCCCTCACCGAGCACGCTCGCGTGCACGCGTGTCGAGTTGCTCGGAGAAGACTCGGCCTTCCATTTTTCTTTCTCGATCGTAGACCAGCGCCTCTCGCGGATCGTGGGCGCAGCGCTAATATTGTCGGCACCAATAACGTTGAGGCCCATGAGGTGCGCGAAATCCTCGGGGGCTACACGCGAGACACTAGAATTGGGCTCTGCGAGATGATGCAACAATTGCTTTTCATCTTGCGTATTAAGCGGGAACAGTGCTCCCCGTCGTCGCTCTTGGATTAGCAGCGCATCGTCATTTTCGTCGGATCTGGCCGTGGCGCGCGAGGTTTTTCCGCCAGAGGGAATGGAAAAGTGTGCACGCGATTTTCGGAGGTCCACTAGGTGGATGCGCCGAAGAGTATGAGGATGATGTTGGTGTTGATGGTGATGATGGCTGGAAATAGAGTGAGCGCATGCTTGCACGTCTACTTGATATTCCTCTTCGTCGTCTTCATCATACGAGGGAGGAGCACTAGGCAGAAAGAATGCGCGCTTTGCTGATGGTGATTTGTGATGGGAATGGCGGGTGCGTGGAGATGTGGAGAGCGAGGAGAGGCTCTCGTTCGAGGGAGAGGGGGACACTGAGGTGAAGGACGATTTGTCATCATCCCCTGAGCACGCATCGTCCGAGTCATCGGAGAAGGCCGAGACAGACGAAGAGGCAGTAGAGGCAAATGACTCGTCAGAACGCGAGTGCTTTGGATGGCGAGTGGCGAGGGTAGCGCGTTGATGGAAGGCTGGCGACTCATCATAGTCGTCGTTCTCATAGTACTCGTAGCTGCCAGAGGAGGCGTGATAGACGCGCTTTTCGCCAGAGAGTGGGACGGGTCGTGAGCGCGACGACTGCATTGAGCTCGAGCTCCAGTTGTTCAGGTCAACAGTGTTCATGTTCATCGACTGCTCAGAGGTGTAGTAGGCGGAGCTCGAGGAGGATGGAGAGCTCGAGTAGTGGGGGTAAGGAGGGATCGAGAGGGAGCTGGTGGTCCTCTTGAGCCCAGTATGGGTGTGATGTGTCTCATGATAGCTCGATTGGGGGTCAGACCTCATCATCGGGGCTGAGCCGAAAGTAGCTGTAGAGATGCCAGTTTCGCAGCGACCAGCCATGACTAGATACGGTTGAGTCTGGAAAAGGAGCGAGTGGGTCAGCTTTTGGTTCTTGGTCGAATGCGCAATGTTCGTTCGCTGGGCGGGGAGGGCGTTTTTTTTTTCTTTGCACACACGCCCGCCGACTGAGGGAAAAAAGAAGCTTGGAGGAAAGCGAGAGACTTACTTTGAGAAGAAGAAATTCTCACTCGCCGACAAAAGTCTGAACTTGAACAAGAGCCAGGCAGAGAGGCAAGTTTGTGGCGATGGTTGGCAGAGATGAGAGGGGCGGGCGGGGGCTGGGGGGTTGAAACGGGGGGGCGCAACTAGAAGAGAGAGATTATGTCGGTGCCAGGTCCGACCCATATACATACTCTGTACGCGGCGACAACACAGTCCACGGGTTTCATATAAGATTAGTCCCAGATAATGATCGATGAATTGGGATGCAATTGGGCAAAGGGAGAATCTAGGCAGTTCCCTCGAGAAAGAAGGGCATGCCGCATTCAATTGGCCTCGCCGCCATTCAGTAGCATCACTCGGCTCGGCACATGGCTGGGAGACAGCCACTGCGATTCGATTCAACAAGATTTTGCTCCCATCGAATGCCGCAATTGACACCCTCTGTTCCCAAAAAGAACACACTCCGCTGTCGCACACCCACACACACTGCCACACACCAGTCCCACTCAACGGGACACGTTTCGTCTGTTGGGGCCACTGCTCTGTTCCATCAGTCCAATACTGGCATAGGATAATGATAATCCGCCAAGGTTGAGCAATATTCCCGAGCGACCCCACCTTTTCAATGCACACCCTCGGCTAATGTGTTCATTGACATACATGGAGTGGACGTCGGTCCTCGCCATGACCGTCGTCTCTCGGTTGTCGCCTATACGAACACACTCACTCGAACCCATATCTCTCGATCACGCCGCGTGGCAGTACCAATTCATCGCCACATAGTAGTGTGTACCTCTCTGAACGTGGTATATAGAGTATGTCACGAGCATTCGCTTTATATGACATCATGTCGCTTGGCAACATCCCTCTCCTTCCTCTCATAATAATAATTATACGAGAGAGAGAAGCAGTCGTCCTGCAAGATCTGGAGAGTGCCGGACAAGTCCAGCTCAGCCTTCACAGCTGCCTATTTTATATTTCCCCACAAAAAGTTGCCGGCTTGGCGACCCGCCTGTCGACAATCGTCGGTCAGTCAAGAAGGACGGCAACGACGATGATCCCTAACCCAAGGCTTCCTCACGTCTATCATCGACCATGGCGACCAGAACACCTCGAAGACCTCCATCTTCCAATGTACATTCCCGATTCATGGCCGAGTCCACCGATTAACCTAGCAAGGGTCGCTGTAAATCGCAGAAGGGCCAAGGATGGGCAATGGATGATCTGCTCTCTCCAGTTCCGCTCCGCCCCGCACAGCCGGCATCGTCCCTAAGGCCCCTAATAGCCTATAACGGCTCGATCTCAAGGAATTTGAATGATGGCGGAGTCCAACCCACTAGTACCTCCGCAAGCTTGATCAGATGAGCCACAAACGTATAAGATACTCAAGGCATTTCTGGATGAGGTTATCGATGTAGATGCAGATGCAGGTGATTCTCCCGCTCCGCACAACCCGCCCCGCGTTCATTAGCATACATTTGTGCTCGTGATGGCAAGTGTCAAGGACAACTTGAAGGGTTGCAAAGTGAACCACGACGATGACAGAGAACCCGATAATGAACACGATTCGAGAAAGAGATCGACGAATGGCAGTATGCCGCAGTATAGGCAGGCATACGGCGGTATCGGTGGTACGGTCAGTCTGCGCCGGATGTCCGGAGCGAGCCCTCTAGTTTTGCATATTGTTTCTCCCTCTCTTTCTGGTGTTTGCCAATCCGCGGGCTCCGACGGAAGTGATGATCAGACAAACGCCGGCAACCTCCCTAACGTAGTCGTTGACGGCGAGCCGTTCAGATCCATCAATTGCCACTCGTGACAGCCCTCCGATTGCAGGCCGAACGTTCCAGAACGTGGGCGGACATGGACGGAGATAGGGGCTCGATGCACGGGCAAGATATAGAGAGGGTCAGGGAGAGCTCAAGAGGGACTGGTGATGCAGTCTTCTCGATTCCAGAAACAGAAAAAGGGAGAAAAAGAAAGAAAAATAGATCACGGCTTGTAGAGTTCTTAACCGCGGCAGATGAAGCCTAATAATGATGACTGGGAAGAATAGAAGAAGATCGAGAAGTGAGAAGGAAGCCCTTTCCCTCTGGCTCGTGATCATGATCGAGTCGGTCTCGACGGTAACGGAGTGGGGGGGCAGACGGGTTCAATCGCTCGGCATCTGGGACGTGGGATAAGGAAGTCCTTCCCCAGTTTTGTTTAGCGATATGGAACGTCTCGCTTGCGAAGTCGTTGTTGAGGTAATTCCAAAGCTCCCGTCTCTCCACTGTTCATCTTAGCTTCATCCAGGAAAGAGCCAAAATGAGAGAAAAAGTATGTCCAGTATGTTGGATAGATGGATGGATGGAAAGGAGGATCCAGAGCAGGGTCGTGATCTTTGCTCAGCCAGTCTCTCAAATCGAACAATTGTGCCGGCCGTAGCAGGAAGTCCTTCGAGCGAGGCAGATAATTTCCTAAATTGGCAGCAAGTCGAGGATTTGCCGGCACTCAACGGGGAGAGAATCTCTCGTAAACCATGCCGCGGATTCGGATCGGCGAGCCTGAGGTCTGGACGCGCGCCGCTCCCTGAGGGAGCGCGAGCTGTGGGGGTTTGTTTCATATCGTACCTGAAACGGCGTCGCGAAACAAGAGAGAGAACTAGAACATGCTCAAGCAGCCCAGAGAGAAGCTAATCGTGATCATCGAGAGGCTATTTGAATAGGCCCCCACCATTCTCTGGGCGACTCAACTGCAATCCTAAAATTATCCATGGTGAAAACAAGCTTCGCTGAATGATTGCGCGTGCATTTCTTTTGACTTGCTGTCGATGAGCTACCCAGCTTGCCTAGCTATGTAGCATAGTTCGCCCCCACCCTGAGGGGAGGAAAGGAATAAGACATTTCCACGCCCCAATGAAGCCGTCTACCGCGCCGCCCACGTTTCTTTCACAAGTCTGCGCTAGTGAGGCGTACATCAAGCCACTATCTGGAGGCGGCACACTACTAACCCTCCACCCTCCCCGCGTCTATTCATCAGCCCATACGTATGGCTCACGAAACCGATGACAATCGTGAGGGCGCACATGGATGATGGCGTGGGTGCGAGCGATTTGACCAATCATGAAAAGCTTATTGACGGCTCCTCTCCCGTTATGGCCGTCGTATTAGCTGAACAGTATTGTTCAGGAATAAGCTCGAGCGTGGGTAGGATCATATGTGTGAGTGTGGGCGTGAACCTGGAGTCTGAGCCTGGACGGGGGAGGCTGAGTCTATGCATGCATTTGCGCAACATAGTCGGCCGATAGCAACGGGCCCATTAAGTCGGTCGGTGCTCGTGGAATAATGAATCCAGTCATTCTGTGTGCAAGCGAATATTTCCCAGGATTTATGGGCCCCCACGCCCATTACTGTATTGGGCATCATGCGCAGCGAATCTTGGGGAGAATATTGGAGAATTATTCCATAGGTGAAATTTCCAGAGAGTTCTAGAGGACGAGAGGGTTGGGTTGGATTCGGCGTCGGTGCCGATTCCGTGGTCGGGTGGGCGAGCGTGCCTGGCGGGCGTTGAATGTGCATGTGGGAGTGTTGGTGGTAAGAGAGAGGACATGGGGTGGGTATAGCGACCCAAAGCTCAGGGTTGATCGCTGGGTGTGGGTGAGTTGTCGGGCTGCCTTTGGAAAAAATCTGGACTGCCCAAGTAATTACGTCCGAGTAGTGGATGAGCTAGTGAGTTTCAAGTTGGGACCCGCAGCTGGCAGTCGGCCTGATCGACAGAGTATGGGAGATGATGAGGCGAAAAGAGTCAATTAGAGAAGGAGCGTGCAGGTCCACAATTTTTGCGAACTTACCTATTGTAGCTTAGAATTAATGTCAAACTCGTCAGTGTGAACAGGAAGAACGATAAAAAGAGGTACTGAAATCACTCAACAGTTCAATGTACTCGCCCTAGGCATTGATGGCACCAGACTGAGTTGAAAGCAACATATTTCGCTCACCATAAGGAGAAACTTAACCCACCGCCTATTGGGAGGGAAATTTTAGGGCAGAACCGGGATGAACACGAGGAGTTCCATTGCTAGGCTCCAACACCCATCGGCTGATGCTCCTAAAAAATGTGACCGTTGTGAACTCAGCTCGAAATGGACAAGAAAAATCGCCCCATATTCAGAACCAGAGTAGTGAGGGAGGCACAAGTGTGATGCGTATGATGCAGTGAGGATCTGACAGCAGCCATCAACGGTGGTGTATGATATCAAGAGGCGGATAAATCAAAGCTCATTTTCAGTGTGTAGCATCAGGAGTAGAATCACGCGATACCCCGCCTAAAGCGCAAGAGGGGCTGTGGAGCGTGATGGTAAGCGTTGGAGAGCCAGAGTTGAAAGATTCACATTATGAGCGCCAAAAATACTGGCTACTGGTCATCTGGCATGAAGAGCCCCTCGCTATGCTTCATTTCTCCAAAGGGAGCGCCCAACCATTCCACACGATCCTTCATGAACTGCTCGATCGTGGGCCTCAGGCTTTGCTCCACCAAATTGAAATCGTCGACCGTGCCCAAGCGGCAGATATACATGCCCGCATAGCCGGAGCCTCGACGATACATCAAAGACCCGCACGTCTTACAGAAGTAGTTCGTCATCAAATTTCCCTGGCGTCCGATCGTGTGAGACTGTCCAAACTGCGTCAGGTTATCCTCACCACGGACATGCGTGAGGTAGCTGTCAGCGATCGAGAAGTTGGACGCAAACATAGACGCAGTGATCTTGCGGCAATCGGTACAGTGACACACAAAGGACTTCAAGAAGCCTGGGCCGTCGATGGGCTGGTACAAGAGAACAAGGAAGTCGGGTGGAATATGAGATCGACAGGCAAAATACGAACCAAACGGGAGAACTCACAAAAAGCAATTGAACGGCTCCACAGAAACATGTTGCAGTAGCTTCTTTACCGTCGGACCGTCCATCTTGAGTCAGGTTGGCAAGAGGAAAATAGGGCATCGACTTGTCAGATTCGCGAACTGAGGGGACGTTCGACATGATACACAGAGTTTTTGTAGCTATCCAGTGGTTGAAACGGAAAATATTGGGTGAGATATTTGAGAGATAGCCCTGGATGCAAGATAGCTCGTACTATTGCGTTCAGGCTGGGATATTGTGAGGATGTTGGTAGTGGTCGTCTATCAACCCAACAAGAGCCTTTATATAGGCGACATCGGGGTGGAGGTCGGGTTCACAATGTTTAGGCTCATGTCATGCTCTATGGTGTTCCGAGAACGGTGCAGCTTTCTCTTCCGTCTGCATTGACCCCTTTTGGCAGGTGGAGTAGGGCGTCACCATACGTCACATGAACCTCGGGCTTGCAAGGACCGGAGGGGTTTGTCACCCTTGTCAATAGACCTTCCCCGCTTTCAAGGACTGACAAATGATATCAAAACGCAAGGGAATGGGATTCCAGAAGAAGCCGAGAATTACCAAATGGATAACTAAAGAACAACCAGATCCCCCGAACAAGCATGGCACCAGAAAATGTGAGCTTCGTCTCTGAACTGCGACCGCTCTGGCACAACAGCCATGGAATGGAGCTCGTCAAGATCGTGGTGGTTTGAATGGTCGTGATAATGATTATCAAGCTCATGGCTTGTCCTCGACTGAGGCGGAGGTGTACCCGATGGCGAAACCTCCTCTAAAGGAGCAAGGCCCGTCGAACGCGCTGAAGGTGACACTGCGCCTGAGGCCGCGTTTGGAGGGGCAAACAAACCGCGCTCGCTTTCCATACGTGCCTTCAGCATGCTTAGACTCACTTTGCGCTTGTGACGAGTGTCAGCTGATAATCCCTCATCGAGAGGATTGATGGCAACACGAGGCGGGACAGCGCCAAGCCGCGATGGAGGTAAGGCTCCACGAGCGGGGCCATTAGCGGAATGATTGGAGGTGATGGATTGGTTGGATGTAGTCCGATTGAGGCGAAGGGACGAGGCGCCAGCAATGGGAGGGGGGCGGAACGGCGATGAGGAGCGAGCAGTTGCTGCCGTCGTGCGCAAGATCGTAATCTCCGACTCCAGTGCCGCAATTTGCATCTGGAGCCCATGAGCGCGAGACTGCTCGGTGTAGACCGAATTTTCGAGTAAACGAATCTGGGAACGAGCTTCTGATAGCTCGAGTGCATGTTGCTGCTGAAGGGCACCAAGCATCTCACCACCAATCGACTCGCCTGGCTGATGGCTCTTGCCATTGGGCGCCGGGGTAGGAGTCTCTGATTGGATCACGATCTGATCCTTCAGTTTGAGGATTTCCTCTTCTTTGGCAGATGTCTCGGCGCGCAGAGCTTCTACCTCAGTTTGAGTTTGGGTGAGGAGCTCACGCAGCTCGCCCTCGGCATTTTGGGTTTCCGCGAGATGGGTCTTGAGACTGACCAATTCGGCCTCTTGTGTGGTTATAGACGCCTGGAGACGTTCGAGGTTGAGCTCGTATTGTCCAACAGCTTTACGGTGTGCTGTCCTTTCCATCGCAAGCTCTTGGACGCTCGCCTTACTATTCTGAAGCTCCTCTTCCATGGTGGAATAGGCCTGTTCAAGTTCTTTGACCTGGCGATCCAACTCATCCTTCTCGGCTTGCCACTTTGATTCAGAGCCACGATTGCTTTGTGAAGCAGAATCCAGCTCCGCACGCACTTCGCCAAGGGTAGTCTCGAGCTGAGTGATCGTCTCGTTCAGAACGCGAACGCTCCTTTGAAGGCGATCAGATTCGTCTGTCAGGTTGAGCTTCTCTTGTGTGAGCTCAACGACTTTAGGCCGCATCTCGTTGAGGGAAGTCATGAGCTCGACATTGTCAGACTGAAGCTTTTTCTGGGCCGCCTCTGCATCGTCAGCACGGCGCCCTGCGGTAGAAGCATTCGCCTCCGAACGTTGTATTTGAGCCTTGGCTTGGGAGAGTTCGGATTGAGCAACTCCAAGGAGCCGCTCAGAGTCCTTGAGAGCGTTCTGGGACGTGGAGTGGGAGGTCGTGAGGGTCGTGTGCTCTTGCTTGAGCGTGTCGTGAGTAGTGGTGAGTGTATCCAGAGATTGACGAAGGGAGGAGAGGTCCTCGTTAAGTGTCGATAGTCTAGCCTTCCACTCAGATTCGGCAGCCTCAAGCTCAGCATGCTTGGATCTAGCTTCCTCCAAGTCACTTTTGAGCTGCGAGTGTGCCTACGCCAAGTGAGTAGTGTTAGCAATGAAGAGGGCGCTATGGTTGGGCGCTCTTACTTGTTTTGATTTGGAAAGCTGGAATTCGAGTGACTCTGCACGGTCCTGGGTGCCTTTCAAACTCTTTTCGAGCGCTTCAACACGGTCGTTAGCCTGAACCTCCTCTTCCAACTCCCGAATTCGTGACTCGTGAGATTTCGCACGTGTTTGAGCGTCAGAAAGGCTTCGCTTAAGTTTCTCGATTTCACGTTCCTTGTGCAACCGTAGGGTGAGGATAATGTTCACCCAGGTGAAATCACTCATAACGACTGACCATGTTGTAGAGCTTCTCCACACCTTCTTGCTCTTTGGAGACCAGCAAGGCCCTTGCCGAGGCTGAGTCGCGTAGCTCATCTTGTAGAGAGCTTACGCGATTGGTGAGGCGGTCAATTTCACCTTGTGTCTCTTCAAGAGCCGCGGCATGTTCCTGATCAACTAAGAAGGGCAATAAATAAGTCCTACCACCCTACGGTCGTTTACCACGCAAAACTGACCTCGATGAGCCTCGTCTTCTCGTTTTTGTAATGAAGCGGAGAGTGAGGCCTTCTCGGAGACAAGCAGCTCGATTGTTTTTTGCTGGTTATCCAATTGCGCTTGAGTGACGGAGTCGTTTGGAGATCCGAAAAGTGATGAGGCATCCGCAATACTCCCGTTGGTCCGGTGCGGGGGTGAAAGGGGAGACGACGCCGAGCTATTCTTCCGCACAACGTCTATTGAGCTGTTGAGAAGCAAGAGTAAGACAACGGACAAACTTGCAGAGGCGTAGAGTGACGCACGGCTTTTCTATTGAGGAGCTGGGAGGAATTTCTCCAACTTCGCTCGGTGCGTCTCCAGCATCTGACTGGGCACCAGAGAAGACGGACGCAGGGGGACTTGGAGAAATTACCGAAAGTGGGGACGAGACGCCAACAGCAGAAGATTCACCCGGGGCATTCACTTTCTTCTTTTGAGTCTGTTGTCTCTTCTTGAGCTAAATTCATTGAAGTTAGCTTGCTTGTGGGGTAATATGTACGGTACACGAATGGATTCACCAAAGCTCGAGCTCGTGCAGCCTTGGCAAGTCGTTCCGCTTCGTCCGAGCTATCCATCTAGAATAACAATTCAAGTTTGGTATAAAAGTGGCTGGGAAGTGATAAGCACTGCAAGAATACCTGTTACACCTTTTGTGCGTAACGACAGGTGAGGTGGCGAACGATGTTCAGGTTTCGATGTCGTTGGCGTGTCTTGTTTGGTACCACGGCAGCTTGATTCTAACGTCTGACATAGGAGAAGCTGAGTTATTCAAGGGACTCGTGCTAAAAAAACAGGACACATAGTTACGTAAATAACCACGGAATCATCGAAGTAAAAAATAGTATTAGCTCATGGTATTGAGTGGGTATAACCAATGAGCTGGACAACAGACTGGACAGATACAACAGGCAAGATGAAACACAACAACGGTTACAGACACGGAAAAAGGTATATAGCCAGTCACTCAGACTCTCTTGAGTTTCCTCAACTTGATAAGGAGTTCCTAAAGGCGTAAAGGCATCAAGATGTCAATTCCAGCTGTTCCGGACAAGCAAGTACAAAAACACGAACCTGAGTCTCCTCAGAGCTCAAATGGCCTTGTACACTGTCATTCTTCACCTCATCTTCGATCACCTCCAAAACATCCGTGAACAGTTCTCGATATTCCACGCCAAAGAACGACGATAGCTTGGCCGCTTGACGGCGTCGTTGCTGGAAGTCACCCGCGCTAGGCGGGGGGCTGTCGAGGAATAAGAACGAGTCTGTCGGGGATGGAGGCATATTTCCATTCTGGTCTTTTCTGGAAGACGAGGATGGCCCAGCTACTGGAGCTGTTGAGGTCGATGCAACGTTATAGTCGCGAGCGGTATTGGTGCTAGTGCGGCGACGAGCTGTAGTTTCGCCTTCAGTGTCATCACTACCTGGACCCTCATCATCGTCCCAAGGATCGTGCTCCTTGCCGGTGGCGTTCGAACGGATGCTTGCAGAGGTGCTATGTCGTGAGCGGCGAGCTTTCCGCGAGGAGGTGGATGACCGATGGCTCCGTGAACGCAAGGAAGCCCCATCGCTCTCATCCTTCATATATGTTAGGAGATCTTGAAGCTGTCCTTGGTCGTTCTAAACGTAGCATAGAAAGGGAGATTGTCAAATCAGAACGGTATGAGCAGTGAGGGCGCAACGACTAACGTTCTTGACCAGATACTCCAACGAGTTGAGCGAATATCGATGCTGGGTATAATATCGGCTATGCCCAGGTTCTTTGGGCAAAATACCGAGTTGAGGGTCTGAAGGATCGAAGTCGCCTTCAATCAGGTAATCAGATTGGTGCTTCATCGTTCCTGGGGGGCAGGCTCCCAACATCTGGAAAGCAATGGAAATACGCTGGTTAGATACCACACTCAAGGAACCCACAAGTAGCTAGCAAACGTACTTTAGCAATTTTCTTCTGCTTTCGCATGATATGAACTCTCTGAGCAGCAGTAAGAGAAGAACTCTTTGGTGTGTAGAGCTCGCCGTCAGACAGATACGCAATAGGCATGGCGCTGCTTCCTGGACGAAGAAGAGAAGCCGAATGTGGGACAGCTGTCGTCCCAGAGACCGTGGGCTTCCTCTGGTGCTTATTCGAGGAGGGCCCGCTATTGGCGAAGGCTGCTGAAGGTGAGCTAAGCACGCGACTCAGCCCACTTGGCACGGGCGGTTGGTCGCCAGGGTTAGTGGCGACCTTCTTCAAGCTCTTCCGCTTACGGAGACCACTTGACCCTGGGCTGGAAACGGGGTCCGCAGCAACTGCTTCACCAGCGAGCGCAACAGAACCACGGTTTCCATCAATACTGGGGATGACAAGTTCGGGCGGAACACGTGAGCCTAAGAATCTATGAAGCTTGGCTATGGTTGCCCTCTTGCGAGCACGTTCCGCTTCTTCGCTTGTCTGCTCGTCGTCTTGATCATAGTCGAGTTCGGAATCAAACGACTTGATGGACGAAGCATAAACAACTGTCCGTGGAATACTGGCTGAAGGAGGTATTTCAGCATTTTTAGCAGTGGGTTCATCCGACGCCTCGTCATCATCGTCGTCATCCGACGAGAACATGACTGGGCCGTGGAAAACGTTTCGTCTCAGAACACGTGGACTAAGGAACGTTTCACGCTGGAAACTAGCACTGATTGGGGACGAATGCCTTCGTGCTTGTTTTGCCAGATGGGCTTCCATCCCGCCAGGAAGCCCGGACACATTTTGGGTGCTCTGAAGGAACGCGTTACGTAGATGGGGCGGGGGCGCATCTAATGCATCTGATGCCGCGATCTCGTTGCCCAATATCTGGACAAGTTTACGGTTTCGCTTCACTTTTTCCGCTCGCTCGGATTCGGAGAGAGTGTTGAGATTGAGGCCATCGTGCGGGTTAAGATAGGCCGAAGGGGAGATGGCAGGAGGGGTAGTGAAGTCTGAGGCAAGTTTGGGAGAGTGATTGGAGATTGGTTGCAAGTTGAGGGATGGTCGTGGACGGGCTGTTGGGGAGGCCTGTGGAGGGCTGTTGGCCATTGGAGAAGCATTAGGAATCAGGACGCTGGCGGACGGACTGGGACGATGCCCAAACCCGCTGCCGCCGCCACCACCACCACTCGCATTAGCACTGCTGCTTCGGCCCAACACGCGGTCGAGAAAACCACGCGATTTCTTGGATGGAGTTTCGTTTTCGGAGAGGGAATGGAACAGAGTTTGCCCATCAGACTGTGAGTCTGCAGAGGCCGTACGCAACATGGCCGAGCTTGCAAAAGAGGCGAAACTGGCGCGAGGTTGAGTGGAATCAGTCATCGTAGCGGTAATGATCCGCGGAGTGGTAATGATAGTGTATGGATAAGGTGAAACTGCTAGAATAGACCCGCGAAGCGTCAGCTGGTTTCCATGAGCGTGGAGATAGTGGTCGCTGACCCTCGTTCTCGACCTAGCAGTTGCTAGTTGGAGGAAAATCAAGTGACCTGGCAGCCGTGTGTAGTTTTCGATATGAATGTCCCTGGGCAGTAGCAAAGTACGATGATTGTTAGAGGACCACAGGAACTGAGAGAAGGGTGAGAGCTCGAGAATTGCAAGTTGGTGGGATGAAGACGGGTCGTGGAACGATTGTAAGAAAGGAAAAAAAGGGAGCACTAGGGGTGACTGCGTTAGATGTGTAAATGGTTCAACTTGAAGGATAAAGGATAAAGGCAGTGGATTCAGTCGATGGTCGCTGCGATCTCACTGACACGCTGTTACCTAGCGACCATCGTGAACTCGCATTCAGTTCTGTCACGCTTTATCCCTTCCGCGAGGCACGCTCATCATCGTTCCTAATTCCCATACCCCGTTCAGCACTTATCGAATTGTTTCATCTCTGTAGATCGCTGGGGAAGGTCCAGCGGTGAAAAGCGAGCGGGCACGAGGTGAGCCCATATATATCCCCAAGGCGAACAACATTACGCAGCACAGTCTGAGCTCAGTCACGAGTTCGCGTATCAATAAACGAATAGACACAGATGTTGATCTCTTATGAAAATCTTCGAACTATCATGCTGATTATTTGCGGTCCATCAGGGACGCGTCCAGCCCATCATTAAAGGCTCTCGCTGGTGATCAACCTCAATTATTCGACGATCGTATATTGTGTATATTGTCTTTTGCACAGTGCTCAGTGGGTGTGCTATTGGATAATGCGTCAGGTCTACTGAGCCACCGCGCACGTTCAGCTCCTACCTATGAAACAGGCTGGGCGGACATAAATACATTCGTCACAACATCTCGAGGAAACACCAATCATATGAACCATGTACATTGCTGACAGTGAAAAAATAGCGTTGTGTCTAGCCGCTGGTGGTGATCTATGTCTCGCTCAACTTTGTCATCTTCCCTCTCAATGAAGCGAATGCTCAACTTCAGTCACCAGTGCTATTCCAATCACTAGAAAACCAGATTGATTCTCGGCGAAAAGGGAAGTATCTAGAAAGTACAATCAATGTAGTACTACCCCTCCACTACTTGGATGTTCTCTTTCCTCTCAAGGCAAGGGCTATTTCTCTGGAATCAGGAGTCACATGAAGCGCATCCTCAAATATTGGGTTCATAACTCCCACCTTTGTCAAGAGGGTGAATCATCGGTCCTCAATATACCGGAGACACAATGACTCGCCAAGGAGGGGTGCTTTGTCTAGATGGGCCATTGGCCTTCAAACGGCGCACTGTCCAGAAGTATTGAAAATTTTGGGAAGAAGGTAAGGAATGAAGGAAGGAAATCGGCGCTTTTTGCCTTTCCCGTAAGGATAAAGAAGGGGCTTGCTGGTATAACTCGCTAGTACGCTCTACCTGTACCCGGAGCGTGCTCATGTAGAGATTACTCCATATGATGCTGTCACATGTGCTGAACGGCTTGGGCCGCATGACTAACTTGGCTATAAAGCGACAGGGCCCACCACAGTCATGAAGCACTAGTTATTTGGGATTACAGAGTGCTAGGCCCGATGGTGGGGAACGCTGTTTTGTGGCGTCAAGGTCAGCGACGAGGCACCGAACAGTCGCCCAGAATAACAAAGCGACCAACCGCCCCAGACGAGACCAACGACTCATAATGTATCATGTTGATATAAGTGACGTTCTCTGTTGAATATGCTACTTTTGTTATTTCCTTCCTTCTTTCCCTCCTGTCTCCTTTCACCTCCCTAGATTTCAATAGCCCACCAGAAATTCTTGCAACTAATGAGCTTAAGATAATTTTGTTTGGGTTGCGGTGTACATTCCAATCCTCAGTGACACTAGTGAAGGCGACAATACACCTTTCAACACATACAAAGCTGGTATATCTTGATGTAGCTTGCAAAGGTCCCGAGGTTCTCGGGAGGATTTTCGGCAGCGCGATGTATTTGGCGTCATTGTTGGCACCGTATTTATGTCGTTTCATCCAGCTTACATTGGAGAGTGCTAACAACTAAGGGAACATTGCGGCTTGCAGACGGTTAAGCGGAGTAGAAGTGGCGGTCGATGGCACATTTGTTGCATCAGGCGCGTTTTGCAGCTGTCTAAGGGAAGTCATTTGCATCCGGAAACTTCCCTGAATACCGATGGCAACATAGTTTCCGAGGTGACTCTGGCCAGGTTCGGTGCTAGGGTAAAGGGGCGGGAAGACGGCTGGGACGCAGGCCGGAGGAAGTACATACCCTACGCGCAAGAGCGGCGTGGCAAGCTTCCCTTTATCCGCGATCGATGGAGAAAATGCCCGATTGTAAAGATGAGGACTGATTCAAGAGCGTGCTAAGAAGGAAAATTAACAGGCAAGGGCGGACGATCGAGGGACCGAGAGGTAGCGAAGAAGCTTGATGGGAACCATTATTGTGTCATTGGTAAAGAGTTGCCATTCTTGAAGGGTGCACGACGAGTGGGGTACGGGAGGCGCCACAGGAACTCGGTGAGCTTGCAGGATCACCACGTTGATGGTGCATGGCCAAGTTTGTTTGATCGGCGACTTATCAGTACGCGGAAAGGGCACGATAACGCGATCGAGGAGATTGACAGGCATGAAGATCGAGGACTGGGGTGTCGACAACATGCTGTTGATGGTCGATCAAGGAACCTGAGCTCCGCATGTCAGAAGGA
This sequence comes from Clavulina sp. PMI_390, assembly GCA_015039315.1. Taxonomy (NCBI): domain Eukaryota; kingdom Fungi; phylum Basidiomycota; class Agaricomycetes; order Cantharellales; family Hydnaceae; genus Clavulina; species Clavulina sp. PMI_390. The sequence continues at coordinate 283,643 of WIDE01000002.1, read as the reverse complement.
CATGCTGGACAATACAGATGTAATGATGGGCAGCACAGCATCCATTGAATCTAGTGAGTTGGTCCGGGTAATAACCCTCACCGGAGGCAGAGGCAAAAATTGGTGAAGGTGGACCAGTCAATTCGGACCCGATGTTATCATCACAAACCTAAACAACATGCGTTCTCCATCCCTCTCATGTTACTCCTGCATCCGTACGGTTCCTTCCATCTGAATTTGTCCCGGTGAACCGGAACTCCCCAGTGAATTGTAAATCTCTCATTGCCTTCGTATGACTCGTGCGAGCATCCAGTTGAAGAATGATGAGCGACGACGTCTCGTTACCCCATATCAACAGCCAGCGCATGCGCTATTGTCCCACAGTTCTGGCTCTGAAATAAGTCCGACGTAGGCAATAAGAACTTGTATACCGTTGATCTATTTCCAAATCGCGATTGATTCGGTGATCACCGTCGGTTCTAGCCATTGGTAGATCGAGCACATCCACTCTTTGTTGTTGATAGAGAGCTCCCCGAACAAGGCCCCAGCCCGCTAATCCAATCAAGATGAAGGTCCGTCCTTCAGAGCGCGGATTGTACGATCATCTCGGTACCTCCTTCGGGCGCGTTTGGAACTACTGCTCTGGCCGTAATCGATCGGCATGGTATGGCATTCGCGTGGATCCCTGGCCGCGTGCTAGGAGGCGTTTGTAAGCTGTCCGCTGTAGAAATCTGCGGTCTGCATCAGTGTCATCGCCCCCTGCCGCTGTGGCCGGCGCCGTCCGTCTCAATGAGGCTCGGGCGGTTCATCTCAATCGTTGCCCGTAATGCCGCCTTGTCCAAGGCTGCTTGCCTATTTTGTCCCGTGTTGAGCCATCACCGCTGCGCAAGATGCGCGGCTCGATCCGTGAAAAATGATCTTCATGCTCTTCAGTCCGCTTTGATGTCATCATTCAGCTTGTCCAATGTCCAACGACGTGCATTCTCGGCGTTGATCCACACGCCTGGGATTTCCATTGAGGGGGATTCCGGAACCTCCTGTTCATTTGTGTCAGTGTCAGTGTCATGTGGCGTTAACCTTTCGGCGTCGGTCGAGTGCCCATCCAATAATCCCGACGGAATGTAAAGATACTATATCTGACAAATATCTTCCTGCAGTCGGCTGATCTCTGGTACTCGAAGGGTTCTTTCCTGTTTGTTTCATCGCTGACGACTGATGACCGCAGGCCCGAGATGTGCTCATTTAACCATCATCGACAGCGGCGCAGCGACCTCAAATGAATCAAGGTCATGTCGGAACAATCGATCTCTCCGATGAGTCACGTAATTAGCAAGCTTCGAGCCATATTAAAAGGCCCTTTTGTAGCTGGCTTATGACAACGAAATGACTCGGTGATGTCTGACATGGGGTGCCGCATTATCTGATCCGTGCTCGGGCGGTTTTGCAACGTGGATGCCCCCGGGTGTACTAAAGTAACGTTTGCCAGAATATTGTGCGTAATTCTCAAATAATGACCGAAACACATGAGTGGTGGTGGTGTTCTATGACCGACACTCCTCAATTTCCGCAAAAAGCGAATTCTCTTCTCAACCCCTTTGTTTCGGAATATTGTCAAATGGTATTCTAGGGTGGATTGAGCAATCAGGAGCCACGGGTATCCCTAACAATCAAATATAACACCCCAGGAACTGTAACTGGCGTAATCGGATCCAAAACGGTTTGTGCAGCTCAAATAATGCCATTCAAAAGAGAGACAAATACCCACATAGAATAGCGGTCAGCGGCCGGTGCAAAAGGGTAAGAGGCTTCGTAAGCGGTCGGTTCCAGTTCGCTGAGGAGACGAAATGGGAGTATCCCAGAATATCCGAGGACACATGAGTCTTCTTGTTGATAATTTGGGGCTCGAAGCGTCTTATGGAATATCGTGTATCATCGGGCATTCGTATCATGTAGAGAATGTACAAGGACAAGTGCTATGCTTATTCTGCTTTCAATGTAGTCCCTCAGTGTGTGGTCAGGTTTTGTTCCCAGAGGCGGGCGCTTCGGACCGTTCGCACGCGCTCAATTGACACCCAACGACAAGTTGTGCTAGCTTTGGGGCAAATTTTCTGGTCAACGTCACAACCAACCACCATTTCCCTATAGACCTCCATGGCTTCCGTTGCTCGTATCCTGTCCAGGCGTACGTATATCCTCTCGAAAAAATGCCCAAATTGTCGCGTTCGACCTGACAAGAATTTCGGTTGTGTTCGTGTTGCGTTCGACGTTTCGTAGAAATTCACCACTCTGCGCGTCGCCATGCGCTCTCCAAGTTTTCTATGCCAGCAATGAGCCCCACTATGACTGAGGGTGGTATTGCGTCGTGGAAAATGAAGGAGGGCGAGTCTTTCGCTGCTGGCGATGTCATTCTGGAGATTGTGAGTCTACCTGCTGTCACGGTGGCGCGTCTGAAGCTTGACATTCTCTTCTCCAGGAAACTGACAAGGCCACCATGGACGTCGAGGCCCAGGATGATGGTGTCCTCGCCAAGATTCTCGTACGTTGGCAACCTTCCTGCTCACTTGCTATCCCCACCCGAAATTGAACTCATGTTCGTTCGTTCGTTTGCTAGCAAGGTGACGGGTCCAAGAATGTCCAAGTCGGCAGCCTCATTGCTGTCATGGCCGAGGAGGGCGACGACTTGAGTGCCGCCGCCGACTTTGCTTCCAAGGCTGCGTCTGAGTCTTCCGAGGCTCCAAAGGAGGAGCCTAAGAAGGAAGAGGCTCCCAAGTCGGAAGACAAGCCCAAGCCTTCTGAATCCTCATCTCCTAAGCCTTCGGCGGCAAAGGAGGAGCTCAAGTCTGGTGACATCATCTTTGCTACCCCCATTGCGAAGAAGATTGCGCTTGAGCGCGGCATCCCGCTCGCAAAAGTCAAAGGCACCGGTCCCGACGGGCGCATCGTTCGCGCTGATGTCGAGGCGTACAAGGGTGCTGCTGGCCCGGCCTCGTCTGCATCTGCCATTGGCGCGAGCGAGTCGGCTGCTGCATATACGGACACTCCCCTCACCAACATGCGCAAGACTATTGGCACCCGTTTGACCGAAAGCAAGACGAACATTCCCCACTATTACGTTACCGTTGATATTGACATGGAGAGGACGCTCAAATTGCGCGAGGTTTTCAACAAGTCTCTGTCGGAGAAAGCTGATGCCAAGGCTAAGCTGAGTGTGAATGACTTCATCGTCAAGGCTTCGGCTCTGGCACTTCGGGATGTCCCAGAGGCCAATTCCGCATGGCTCGGTGATCAGATCAGGCAGTACGTTCCGTTTCAGCTTGCTCCTCTTAATTTTTTATTTTATGAAACCAATACATCCGTCCCTTGCCTTGCCATAATAGACACCACAAGGCTGACATCTGTGTGGCTGTGGCCACCCCGACGGGTCTTATTACTCCGATCGTGAAGGATGTGGGGTCGAAGGGCCTGACCGAGATTTCCACGGAGACGAAAGCCTTAGCGAAGAAGGCTCGCGACGGCAAATTGGCTCCCCACGAATATCAGGTGGGTTTCTCTACTCGGAGTCGCGCATTATTTTTTGCATCATACTTCATCTTCATTAACTTCATTCTTTGGCTGTTCGGTGTCGCTGATAAAAAAAAAATGACATGGATACGTTCATTCGCATAGGGCGGCTCGTTCACCATCTCTAATATGGGCATGATGGGCGTTTCGCATTTCACGGCGATCATCAACCCCCCACAATCCGCCATCCTTGCTCTCGGATCCGTGGTCCCGACCTTGGTTCCGGCCAGCAATGAGAAGGGCTTTGAAACGAAGCAAATCCTCAAAGCCACACTGAGCGCGGACCACCGCATTGTGGATGGCGCAATAGCAGCCAAGTTCTTGGGGGCGCTGCGCAGCTACCTTGAAAACCCGCTTTCGTTCATGCTCTAAGCATTTTTTAGTGCTTTTCTCTTAGTGTCGAGTGCGCCAATGCTGTAGATGGCGAATAGTCTTGACGTGACCCCTACCCCCTTCCACCCCGTTCATTTCTATGGTTGTTAGGATGCATATTTTTCTGTTTTATCTATATCCGTCTCGTTCGTTGAATCGACCGTTTCAGGCCGCGCGCGCAATAGATCGGGTTTGAAGTTTTCAGAAGCCGCCCCGCCCTCGGTAGAGCAGTTGGGAGGGCGGAGGGGCAGGAGCCATGCGATTCATTGCGAGATCAAAACAGCCGGTGTCGGGTATCCGCTCCGCAACCGCGTCAGCGCCAGAGAGGGAGGGGGCCTGAGGGAGCAAGGCTAACCCAGGATGATTCTGTTGGGCGAGAGTGGGAAGGAAGCGTGGTGGAATTGTATTCATGAGAGCGGCCAGAAGGTGTTGTGAGCACGGCGGCGGTGGGCTTGGGATGTTGATTCATGGGCTGATTGCTCAATCACCACAACGGCCACACTGGTGGCGGTCCTCGATAGCCGAACGGGACTTGGGCCTACTGGATTTGTGCGCGCAAAGGAGAGGAGGAGGGATGGATATACATAATGCATAGCGCGGAAGCAGCCGTAGGGGTATGAGTCCTTAGCCTCATTTGTTATTATAGGCAAAACTCCGCCATCAAAAAACGTCGCGCTTCCCCCGTGAAGCCACTAATCCTGGTTATGGATATCTCGTCACACGCAGAATGCTTATTCTGCCAGCCCGTGATCGCTTCCAGGAACGTCTAAATTCGTGTATATTTTTCTCTCTCCGACCCCCCCTCGTCCTCCCACCTCCCGCACCTACAAATACCGAACTCACCGTCACCCATCGGCTCCTTTGAACCCTCCCTCGATTGCCTTTCCTTCCCCTCCCCCTTCCAAATCATCCTTGCCTACAATGGCTTCTTCATCCTCATCATCAAGCCGTCGCTTCAATGGCGCCTTCGTCCACCTCTTCACAAACGACTCTTACCTACCGGGACTCCTCGTGCTACACCAGTCCCATCTGGATGTCAAATCACGCTACCCATTCGTGGTCATGGTCACCGATGCTGTTTCGCAACAAGCTCGAGACCTTATGACACAACTACAGATGGTCTTGCGGAGCGTAGAACCTCTTCATCCGCTGGAGACTTGCCACCTTGACCAAACCGACGTCCGCTTCAATGACACATGGACTAAGCTGCGGTATGTCAACCTCTCTTTTTTTATCCTGTGAGCTTGTTTGACTGACTCGATCCCTCTCAATCACCCAGTGCGTTCGAGCTGTATGAGTACGAGGTAAGAGGCAGTTCAGACGAAATTCAAGTTCCCACGATGTACTCACGCCCGAGGCTCGGTATGCTCTCCAGCGCGTGGTCCTCCGCGACATCGACATGCTCCTCCAGCACAACGTAGACGACCTACTCGAATCCGAATTGCCCGAGGACTGGATCGCAGCATCTCATGTGTGCGCCTGCAACCCCCGCAGATTCCCGCATTACCCAGACGATTGGTGCGTGCTCGACACACACTCATAACCCCCGCCCTCTCCGCATCAACTCACTCGCATCTGACCTTGACCCTCTTGAATACTTATTTCTACAGGGTGCCCGAAAATTGCGCATACAGCGCACTAAGTTATCCTTCATGTTTAACCTCCGCCACCCCCATCCACCCCTCCTCTCCCCGACCGTATGGTCTCCTCAATAGCGGCGTAGTCGTCCTCACTCCGTCGCCCGAAAATGCTTCCAATGTATCCGACTTCTTCCACAACTCTTCCTCATTGATCTCCACTTTCAAATTCCCCGACCAAGACTTCCTCGCCGAACTATTTCGAGATCGCTGGCAGCCGCTTCCTTGGGTGCATAACGCACTAAAAAGCCTGCGGCTCATCCACCCCGAGATTTGGCGAGATGACGATGCCCGCTGTATCCACTATATCATGGCGGAGAAGCCCTGGTTGGTTGCTCGGCCGCCTTCCGACGACGATGACCTGTTCACCGCCCCGCCTTCACCAACAGCCTCAAGCATCATCTCCCTGGATTCGGACGATGATGATGATAGTTCATCACAGTCAGACACCGATAGCACACCCAACACCACTCCTGCCACCTCTCCATTAGCATCGCAGCTCAACATTTCCCTCGCGTCGGATGACGCTCAGATCGATCTGTGTAGTTCCCATAGCGGCGTTCATCTCGGTCATGGGATCTCGGAAAGTTTTGGTGGATCATGGATGGGTGACAGCGAGAACGAGCTTTCGCGGTGGTGGTGGGCAGCATTCGACAAGCTCGAGAGCGAGTACCAGCATGAGCCATGGTGGTCGCTGGTCGATGCCAATGTCATCGGAACAGCCGGTGCACGGTTTTAGCGAACCGCGCCACTCAGTCCTCGTTTTTTTCTTGTGGCCCTGCGAGGATCTACACAACTTCGGCCGCACTCAAAAACTGCCCTATCAGGCTCCTTCATGATTGCTCGATCGTTATTTTGTTCACCATACATCATCATCCTCTCACTGGTTTTTTTTTTCTCTCATCCAATTCGTCATGACCTTTCATTGCTTCCATCTATTAATCACGGATTGACATGCTCTGCCTCGGTACCACTCTGTTCTTGCTCTATTTGTCTATTTCCATCTCACAGTTTGGAAAGATTCTAGCTTTTTTTTGCATGCCATCTTCCCATCCCATACACCGCATCCATGCCTGCTGCTTGCTTATTATCGCGTCCTGCTTTTCTCACTATAATTTCCCTTCCATCTAATTCAAAGTTTCCTTATCCGGGATTCCTCACACCCACCCATCCGTTTCTCGTTAGCGATGCGGCTTTTTATGCGTGCCCCCTCCGAAGTAGAACCACAGCCGCCCATGGGCACACACTTGGTAGAACCCAGACAATCCTATTCGTTCAAACAGACTTTTTTTTCTGAATCATGTTGCTGAGGCAACTAGGCGGATATTGTCGGACCGCCAATCTTGCATGCATCGTGAATCTAATCTTCCACAGCCCAGCCGCCACCAACGCTTGATAAGATTAGCTTCATTGAAGACCCTTTTTTCCCTGTATGCATTAAAGGGAGCTCTATGGGGCAAAGTCAAGCGAGGGCAAAGGAAGCTGTGATTCCGAACTAGGCCGTCCGCTTGGTTGGGTTGGGAGCGCGGGGGCGACGCAACACCCACAAGTTTTACCACGAAGCGACAAAGAGTCTCATGAGCTCATAACGTAAATTATTGGGTCCAACCAGTGCCACGAGACACGGCGCAGCTTTTCAGGTGAAAAATTGCCCCATTGGAGACTACCGGGCGCAGACGCCGGAGCATCAAACGAGATCAGCTGTCATGGTCCAGGGGGAGTTGAGGGCACGACACCAAAAAAGTAACGAGCGCCCATAATGGAACGCCCAACTCGCTTCACAGAATGCATGCTGTGATTCGCAAACGAAAAATTTTAACATGGTGCGATTTGCCCAGGACGTCATCCATGGGTCGATGGCCCCGAAGCCCTTCGAGAGTGCTCCCAGCTTGCTATGGTCAATCGCACTCTCACTACAACTGGTGATCGATACCTTGTGAACCAGGTTCATTCTCTCGAGCAAATCACGTCGCAGGCAGCTCATGGTGGTGGCACTCTCAAGGTGAGAAAAAACAAAGGTAAAAAGCAGCTTCTATCGCATACACCAGTGGCACTGATACCGTCCAGTCGGCGCTCATGCCTCTTCTCCTTCAAGGTCACGATGATTTCTGCTGTAAAGGATATGTTAGATCGGATTGGAGAATCCGATGAGCTGGCCGGCTCCGGGCGGACAGGAGGAATCACAATTTTGCCCAACTGAGCAAGAGGCCCAGACTCGAGATCCAGTCCGCAAGGGCGCAAAAGACTCGGCGGGGATAGCGGCGAATCAGCCATGTGCACACAGCCTTAGTATGTCAATTCGGTTTCTGGGCCCAATAGTGACATATGCCTTCCAAAACAGGGACAGATCGCTACAGCGCGAGAAGATTTCTCAGGGTCCTCCGCAACAACCATGTGCGCGCCTTTCAGACACCGTAGGGAGTACATGCAAAGGTGCACTCTCAAGGAGGCTTGGCTCACGAGGCGGAGAAGAATCGGAATCGGGGTCATTGTTGTGCCCGCCACCCTCACTCCCCACACACATCCCGGGAAAAGATGTGTCGCCTGATAAGAAGCTCGTCAGAAGAAGGAACACACGTATACGTATGATGGGACTCTCAACCCCACCGAGGCAGGCGGAATTAAGTGTGGTTCCCTTTGTAATGTGCCGTGGACACTGGCCTGGGTGTGCAGCTGCGGCGGTGCCACGTTCCAAATAATTAAAGATGGGGAGTTGAGGCATTTTTGGCATCTATGTGTCCTCCGCCGATGTTGGTTGACCTTGCCTTGATGGACGGACATGCTGGGTCCGAATGCCTTCGGGCATATTCACAGGAAGTATTGCACTCGCCGACATTTGCGCTTGTTGGAGTGATTACACAATTCGATTGATGGCTTTGAAAGGGATGCCATTCGATTTGTTCCACGTGTGTTGAGATTTGGCATCGAACGCACAAAACGATAAATGACTCAAGTACAACGTAAATCATTTAATCACACTTGTCAGATCACCATACATCAGTCCATTGGCTACCAACTTAGCGGCGACCGCTTGAAGTAGACAAGCGCTCTACGGTGATGCGCGGCGAGATGGAAATTGAGTTTCCGCGTTCTAGAACCCCCCAACTCAGCCCTCGACCGCAGGACAGCCTGGCTGCGATAAATGATGCATTCCTGTTTTTGTTTCGATTTGTGGTCCATTGAGATTTGCAAACACGAGTATATCTCAGCCGATTTAGTAAAGGAGGAGCGACAAGTCCGAAGCTCGGAAGATGATATGGAAAAGAAGAAAAGTGCGGCGGTGGGCAGAAATGCAATGGTGGACAAGTGGGATGGGATGACGGAAATAGCGGGAAACGAGGGTACTACGTCAGTGAGAAAGACGAAAACTTGCTCATGAGAGAACCGGAGTGCAACTCAGCGGTGGCCGGGGGTGATGGTGGTAGATAACGGGGGAATGGTGGAGAAGAAGGCACAGATGTAGCTTTATTTGGTGGCTTCAGAACGCACAACGTGATCGCCACCAGTTGGTGGCGGCGGCGGGGGTAAGCGGGTGGGTGGCTCGATGGTGACTTAGATAGATATCGAAGGCTACGGCGCCGCAGCATGATAAACGCTTGCAGGTGAGATGTCGAAGTGCGGAATGCAACGAAATCGACCGCTGAAGTGTCAAGCCCGAGCTCCACCAAATGCACAAAAGGGGAAATCATGGAGAAATAAAAAAAATGTATGGTGTGCTGTGCAAATCTTCTCTTTGCGCGCAGAAGAGGCTGCGTTAGGGAAAATAAGATGCAAAGAAACTATGGTAGGTGATGGGATCGTCAAGCAGGGACTCTCGAACTAGTGGGTGAATCATGAACGAGAATGAGGAGCTGCCAGTAGCGAGGTAGGCACGCCGCCGCCGCCACGGAATAAGTTGTGATGATCAGGATCCACGGACGAACGGAAGATCGTAAGGGGAAGAGCCAAAAACCCCGAGGTGTGGGCAATGAGCAGGCTGAATGTGTGGGACGGATTTACAGTATGGGAGGAGGAAGACCGCTTAGTCAATGAGAGGGAAGAGAAGATGGAAGATTGGCCGATAGGCTTGTGGAATTGGGGGGAAGGTATTTTCGCCGAGCTCTCGTACAGGCGCTCATTGGTGTCAGCGCCATTCGCGCGGCGCAGTGTGAACTCACAAGCCCTTGTGAGTTGTACACACCCACTTCCATCTCAAAATAGGAAGAGAGTTGTGACGGCTGAGACTAATCCCAGCATTCCCAACCCAATTGAACCCCCGATGGCTAATAAGCTTGATGGAGGTGAGAATTTCGCCTGGCTTGCGTTCTTCACATAGGAAACGGTTGGGCTAGACGCTCCTCCAGCCATCGTAGTTGTAGAAGCAGTGATAGGGGGAGATATGCTAGTTCCACTATATGTCACCCCATTCAAGGACGCGCCCACCTGGAAAACAGAACCTCCACCGTAATCATAGAACTGGCGCCCGAGTCAGCTTCTATGACGTCAATTTCTCATCCAACGGGAGATCGAGGACTCACATCAACGAGGAGGAAAGAGGGATATTTCCCCCATTGGGCACCACACGTTTGTGCCTGCAGGCCAAGGGAACCATAACCAGACACAGCATTTGTCGTGGTAAGGTTTGACTTATCAGGAACAGGGAAAGTTGTCCCAAGGAGAGTCTCATCCTTGTCCAAAAAATGGTTGATCAGGTACTGCATGATGAAAGAAGCATGTCATTAGGAGCCAAGATTGGGAGCAAGATCGACGGCTTGAGTCACCATTTTGCTATCGGCTGTGCCGGTACGATTGATATTACAATCGAACGTCTGGTCAGTGACGTCGAAGGCAGTCTCCCACACATTCGTGAATTCTAGTGTCGATATAGGAAAGTTGGCTCCGAGGCTCTGCAAAGTATCGGGGGAACGAAAATCTCACCATCGATGATGTAAGGCACAGTTGTGAAGTCTGCTTTGAAATCCATAAAAGTCACAAGCCTCGTCCCTGCGTCGATCATCGATCCGAGGGTTGGCCACGCGCTACTCGCCAGGCTGGAGCTACTTGGCGAGTATGACAGCGTGTCAAGACCAACTGATTTGTAGATATCGCCATACAAGGAAACCTCCAGATCATCATTATTCACGATGAGGATCGACACAACCTCATTTGGGTTAGCCTCGAGCCAAGTTTTCACAGGTGACAACCAGGACGCAAATGTGCCAGCATCGAGTAAAGCCTATAATGAATAAGCGTCAGACGATCATAATTACAACAACATTGACGCATCCAAACTGACACAACTGGTATGGCATAGGTGAATCTGGCCGTCAGAGCCATTGTGAGTCTGCACTTGTAGTAAACGAATGCCATCGTTCAGCTGGACAGTAGCATTGTAGTCCTGGTTTGCTGCGACTGTTGCAAGCAACCAGAAATTTTGGATGATGCATACATGCACAACGGGATGGTTATTTGTCCATCATCAGGAACGAATTTGATCAGACAGGAGCGGATGATGATCAAAAGCGCCCAAAGTCAGGTTCACACAGTCTAGAATTTGAAAGCATAGTACGTACTGTTGCTCGCCCCAACAGCGTACGAGTCATGAGCACCAACGAATGTGACATTGCCGTAGGATTTCGTGCATAGCTGAATAGGTTTGGAGCCCAAAAGTGTGACGGAGTTGGTGCATCATGCGTTACAAGGAGCAGGTGGCGTCATGTATATATATAGTGGTATGTATTGATTAGGTATGGTGTGGGGGTGGTGGCAAAATGCTGACACGAGACGAACCTCTGAGTACCCGTTACAAACAGATGCTCGACCGCTGATGCTGCGAGCGGCAGCGAGGTTAAGATTGAGTGCTAGGAGTAGCGTAGTGAATAGCGATGCGACCTGCGCAAGCATTTTGGGTAGTCGGCGTTAGGTGTGATGAAAGGGTTGCTGTGGCTTTGATGCAACAACGGGTGGGTCGCAAGCAAGTAGCACTGAGAAGAAGAAATGTAGTCGGGTTTTTGGCAAGACGGGATTAGAGTAGATTTCCGCAACACTGGAACCAGGCGGACACAACAAGTTGACAGTCAGAAACCCGAGCCTGCTGCGGGCCTTTGAGACGCGCGCACGTGATGTACCCGCCCGTTACGAGTACGTCAACACCGCTCCAGCACTGCCTCTAATCCACAATTCCAGCGGACCGTTCCTAACTTTCAAACGCTTCTTTTGCTGTTTTTGCCCTGGTCTATTTCCGTTGAACGATCTATTTTAGACCAAAAGAAGCAGTCTTCATGGAATCCTCTGAGTCTGGTGTGCTCGTCCCAGGGCAGCCTCTTCCACCCCCTGCGGGAAAAGGCCCCTCTCCGAAATACGGCGCAGGCACGTACGAGCGTGATGGGATTGTCCGTGCAAGCCTTGTTGGATCTCTTGAGAACGCAAGTGGGGTGCGATCAGAGTTGTTTCGTCCTAAAGGAAGAGCTCTCATTTTTTATGGCTTTCGACCATGACTTTGCTGCTCTGGCAGACCTTCTCCATCCGGCGCGCACGATCGAATCCACCGCAAGAGAATAGTGTGATTCTGGGTACTGTGACTCGGCTGAGCCCACTACAAGCTACTGTTGCTATCAGTGTTGTCGATGGACTTGCTCTACCTGCGGGAGAGGAATTTACTGGGATTATTCGAGTACAAGACGTTCGGGCGACAGAGAAGGATAAGGTCAAGATCGCGGAATCCTTTCGAGGCGGCGATGTGGTTCGTGGTGTGGTGGTCAGTTTTCTTCTTGCTTGAACTTTTCGTACAGCCAGCTAACATAGGCTGTCCATTCTTCCAGATTTCACTCGGCGACGCAAGAAGCTATTATATCACTACTGCAAGAAATGATCTTGGGGTCATATTTGCGACAAGTGAAGCTGGTACGTGTTTTCCCCAACATTTTATGTCATCTTCACCTAGAGATTGTACCACCATCGGACAATCAGATTTTTTTCTCTTAAGAAGCTCCATTGTGACTGGCCTGGCTAACAGCCCATTTCCCTTCACTTGTAGGTGCCAGTATGCAGCCTATCAGCTGGTTAGAGATGCGATGCCCCAAAACTGGCGTTATTGAACGGCGCAAATGCGCAAAACCTGATGGCTTGTAAAGCGATCTCCTTCTGGGGGACATCTCAGCCCAATAGTCGTGCTATATGCAGGCCGAAGACAAATCGGTAACCATCAGGATCTCAATTGGGACAGCGATATAATCTCGCTCCGGTATTTGATTATGGCCACTAGTGCTTTGACCCCTTGCTTCGCAAAAGCAGCTGTGAGTATGCTATTGCATGTAATCTTTCCAGTGTGTCGATCAAAAGCGCAGCAACGCCTAGAACCTGACAATATACGAGTAACCCGCCCTGCGTCGTGATGAACTAATGGGGCTAGTATGTTTTTCCCTCCCTTTATTGGTAGCTGTCTTCCCATTTGATCTCTCGGTGATTGTACTTGAACGGCCATTGACGTCCCAAGATGGACGCATCAAACATACCATATTCCGAGCCGTTTCTTCAGATTTCCTTAGCACTGAAACAGGATTTTCATGACAAATATGCTATTTCGCTGCAGTTTTAGCCAAATTGGCTGAAGGAACTTCTCGGCTGCGCTGTGATGGCCAGGGCATCGCCAGCTGTTCAAGAATTGCTGCTCCGCCGTCCACTTCTCTTGACTCAACTCTCTCTCTTCTCGGGCATCAGATATACACGAACAGTATCTGTCATGAGCAAAGGTAATCGAAGGCATAAATGAGTTGTGTATGGGATTTGCTCAAACCGCGACGCTTTTTGTTTGATCGCCAGCCTAGCCCAAGGGCAGCCTTTGCTAATCCACGATCAGACTGTAGTCGGAACCGTCTTCCCCGGAGATGCTCCCCCATTGGAAACGCGGGGGCCAGGATCATACCGTGTGAAGATATCACCTTGACTCGCATTCATGCTCTCTCTCGAGCTACCTCACCCACTGTTAAGAGAGCTCGACTGGGGATCTCTAATGAGAGCCACAAGAGATACACTTCAAACCTCCAGCTTTCGTTCTCGTGACTTTTTCCACTCTTGATCAAACGGTTTCGCTCTGTTCCAAATGATCACTTCGGGGTCGGGGAACTTTGGATGGTGAATTACCAGTGGAGGTTGACCTAGCCACTTCAACTGCGGTTGATACTCAGTTCCTTTTACGACTAGTGATCTGGAAGAGGGTGTCCTCACCTTCCCTTAACCCCGAAGAGCTGACAATGCCGCTCGAATACTAACGATGTCCAATGATGTTAAGTATGAACAAACCCTCCCCGTTCTTCTAACGTCGTCGCCCATTCCAAGGACCAGACCCGAATATTTCAAACCAGAGTCATGTGCTGGTCTCCGGGACTGGGCACCTCAGGTATCTCAGGTAATTGACAATGAAACGCATTCTTTTTGTTGTCCCTATTGTGATGGAGACGAAGGGGATTCCAGGGACCTCTTCGTCCACTGCATATCATAGACTGATGAGCTCTCTCACTTTTGGTTGACGCTCCGAAATATGAGCAGCAGCGAAGGACCTCAACACTGATCTCGTCCTGATTGTTGTCGTTTTGGCCTTTCCCTTTACTCAGTTATCTCAAAGCAGAGCATTGAGTTGATCATTTGCGTAGGTCTGTCTATCTAGATGCAGAGCTCTTAGTGAACGACTGTGGAAGGAGAGAATCTAGCGTGTATTAGCCGAAAAAAGAGCTGCGAGAGCATCATTAGTAAAGTACAGGATATCGCAGCGACAATCAGTAGTAAGGGGGATGTAAGATACAGGGGAAGAAAGCGCAAAAACGAAGAAAAGCAGGGGGTTGATCGACAAACGAAAGTCTGGACATTGGAGAAATCGAACAAAGGGAGTGAAGTACGAAAGAGATAGGGGAAGGCGAATCATATGAAGGAGGGATAAATGTAGCAGGTGTCGAGAAGGGAGGAGAGTGGGGCGGGTTTATTGAGCATTGATTGTGCGTTGATCATCCATGAATGTTTCCAACGAGTTCCGATCAGAGAGGTCGAGGAAATTATCCGCCTCTGGGGCATCTGATTCGGAGTCAATGTCTAGGAACGAGGGTCGTCGTTGCACGCTCTTGGTTCGGGTCACTACAGGAGGTGGACCTGTGGCCGGTCTATCACGGTCGCGTGGAGGAGCAGTGGAACGAGTAAGCTCGTCACGGGACGAAGCTTTGCGGATAGTGTGGCTCTGCGATTTGGGCCCTTCCGTCACAGTTGTCAGTTTCTTGCCGCTGCTGGCGCTCGCTGTTGATACAACCGAGCGCTGGGATGTCTTCCGGGTGCGCTGGCGTGGAGGAGGTACGAGCGAGGTCGCGGGTTGAGACCTTGAGGTCGAGGCTTGAGAAGGTTGGGGCATCGGGAGGAGGGTGGAGGCTGAACTCGATGCATAGGTGAGGGAGGAAGCAGTCGATGGTTTTCGGGATACCGCAACTCTCTCCTGACCAGTTGACGAGGTGGCTGTCGATGGGCGCGAACCTCGAGAGCGAGGAGGGGGCGGGAGACTCCTTGTAACCAGAGTAGGTTGTCGTTGAGTGGGGACAGGAACTTCCAGATTTCTCTTAGAACGGCTGGGGTTGATATGCTCGGAAGAGGTCGCGCTGGACGGCTGACTTGGGATCCGGGGCTCGTCATCTGCAGATGGTAGCTGCTCGAAGGAAGGAAGGAAAGAAAGCAGCGTGCTGGACCTCGCCCGTCCCTGCTGTTTTAGGTCGGGCGTGTTTGTATCAGCCATCGCCTGAACGGTGTGAGATGGCGCAGGGCCGCTGGTTGTGAGACTACGACTACGATTGACGACCGTATGGCTTTGAGAAGAGGCTCCTAGCACCGTTACTGCGCCATCACTGCCTCGACGAGGAGGGGCCTGTGCAGAGGTGTCAAATCGAATGGATTGATGCACCAAGGGTTCAGTGCTGCGAGATGGCACCAGTTCTCCCAGCGATGGGGAGTGGGTGAGTTCGTGAGGGTTGGACGTCTTCTTGGACCCGTGCGCTTTTAGGGCCGCCGTCCCGAAGCCCATCGCATTCATGGCTGCTGAACTAGGGTAAGCGATCCCGATATTCTCTTTTGGTCCAGCAGTGATGCCTCCTCCCTCATCGAGAGAACCTCCCGAGGCGATGATTACTGATGCAGCAGGAGAGATAGGGCTCAAGGTGGCAGTGACGCTGAGGCTTGTGCTTTGGCTGTTGGAACGGCTCGTTCGCCCAAGGCTCCCCGTGCCGGTCATGTCAGTCGACGATGAGGCATGCGAAAGCCTGAGCGCGTTGTTCCCTACTCGAAGGTGCTGTAATTGCTGCAGCGAGCGGGGTTGCGAAGGGGTTGGAGTCATGTTTGCGCTCAGGCTCAACGATGGGGTGGATGTAGAGGCATAAAGGGGGGTGCGGTTACCAGCTGTGGGGAAAGATACAGAAGTGCCTGTTGGTATTGCCGATGAGGATGGACTGGAATGAGTGGAAGTGAATGGTAAGGAATGATTGTCATTATGAGGAGAGGGATGAACAGAGGAGGCAGGTGAGGAGGACGCAGTGGAGAAAGTTGACAAATGCTCCCTAGAATCTGATCGCATTGGGACGCGGGATCGCTGAGATGACCCGAAAGAGTTCTCCCGGCTTGGAGCTGTTGGCGCAAGGATTGTCGTGGTGGTATGTACACTTGATGTTGTTGACATGGCAGCAGAAGCCGCATTCGTTGGAGCCAGGCGTGTTCCAGATCTCGTCGGAGGCGGCGGTAAAGAACGTTGATGACTGCTAGGAACGGCGGGCCTCGTCTCCAAGGCACTGGGTTTCTGATGGTTCGGGTTCTGACCAGTTTGTTCCTTCTGTCGCCGCTCATGTAGATCCAACAATGAGATGTTTTGGTTGACCCTTTGTGTCAACGATGAGGGTCTTGTTTGAGTGCCCTCAGAGGGGGTAGGGCTCGTGGATGGAGTTTCCTTGGGACTGGGGGCAAGAGAGGAAGAAGATAAGGGGGATCGAAGAACGTGGGCTGATGGAGAATTGAAAGATCCTCCAGCAACAATTGAGCTTGTTGAATTATGGGAGGAGTTTGCAGCGCCATCATTAGCGACTATGTTGGTGGGAGGGCTGGTGACGGACGAGGAGAAGGTAGATTTCACGGCTTGAATCCGAGGCTCATCAATTGGAGAGGACACTGAGGCAGAAATTGAACCAGCTTTTCGGTGCTTCCTCTTCTTCACTTTTTCCGTATTGCCTGCGCCTTCGTCATTCGCATTTCCATGGTCGTTGCGACGGCTAAGCCAGTGTGGAAGGCTAATGAGAGGCTTCCCTGGCCCTGGAGTGCTAGAACGCGGTGATGAGGTAGAATCCGTACGGGGGGAGACCGTCGATGAGCCTGAGGCTGCCGGCCCGACAGCGTGATCACCAGTAGCGGAGGATGCGCTATAGGCGGATGTATCGCGCGAGAAGCTGGACGAAGTGGGAGAAGGGCCAGGTTGTTGTTGGCCTTTCAATCTCGCGGCAAAAGGTATAGCTGTGAATGATCAAACATCGTCAGTTTCAACCGTCTAGAGAGTAAACAACCCAGATTTTACGACGTACCATCAGCTTCAGAGCGTGTACGAGAAAGGGCAGGGTTTGTAGGAGGAGATACATTGCTAGCCCCGTTGTCGCTTCCACTGTCAAGCCTCACCCGGGCAAACTGAAGGTTCACCAGTTTCCCTCCCCATCTAGTGGCAGGCTGTGGTGGTTCTTCATCTTCCTCGATGGCGTAGGGACGAGAGATTGATTCGCCTAACTCTGAGAGTGGTGACACAAACGAGTCTGCGAGAGATTGCCGCGTGTTTCCAAGCGTCAAACGGAGACCATCAGCTTGCCTTGTCGCTCCTGCCGCGCCTTCTGAGCTTTCCTGACGTTGCAGGCCATGGGAACGATTACTCGTGCCCAGATGCTGGCGCGGGAAAGCAACATGAGACTGCCCATCATTTGCACGGTGCAGCGATGCTAGGTTGCCCGAAGATGAGTCAGCTGGTCGCTTGTGGGTTGTGACGACCTCAAACCCTTCGAGATCAGAACCCTCATCTTTCTCGGATGCCCCTTCTACATCCTCTAATCTCCAATCATGGAAGGCTTCCAGGATGGCAGTGGGGCTACCGACAGAGAGGACCTCCGAAATACGTCGGCGAGGTACTGATAGTTCATCGGCGTCGCTGGTGGGATCATCGCCCTGACCCTGAAGAGCTGTTGGAGCAACCGGGGTGGAGTCGATCGTAATATTTATTTGGGGGCGCGCGTGGCTATGGGCTGCCAGGGTGTTGGACGTGGGAGGAGTAGGGAACGAGGTGGTGATGTCAAAGGAAGGCCTGGTATATGTGGAAGCAGCTGAGAAGGGCCGTTCTGTGCGTAGCAGCGACGTCGACAGTTCACGGGCTCTATTATCGTTATCGCCACCATTCTCTGACGTGGAAAAGACGGGGGTGAGCGAAATCGATCCGTTCTGAGAGAGGCCAGCCGCATTTCCCCGCCTATCATCCGCCAAAATCGTTGCCACATTCAACCCCGAGCCACAGGGAACAAGTGAGGGACGAAGGGCGCAAGGAAGGACCGAAGCCGAAGGAAATGCAAGGCAAACAGAGACCGATGAACAGAAATTTCGGAAAGGAGGTGCAATTAGTCAGAGTGAGCAACAAAAGAGCGTCTATCGCCATGGAAGGAGATTGTGATGAATGGCAAATCCAAAGAACGCACCTTCCAATCTGGTCTTGATTGTTGGCGTCCGGTGAGGGGGTTTTTCTCTGGGGAGACGAAACAGAGGCCGAGGCAGGCAACGGCCTCGTAACTGAATCCGCAACCACGTTCAGGAAACTCGCTGATTGCGATAATTGTGGGGCAGTGGAAGGTCTAAATTTTTTCATAGAATATCAGTCTTGACCTTTAATCAATCAATCGCCATGAATAGGCTTCCTTTCGGCGTACCTGGCATCTTGGGAGACGGAGGCACCACGCTTTCTTGTCGAATCGAGACGGGTCGTAGAATCCTCTCGTGTAATGAATACTTTTGACGAGGTTCGTTCCCGAAAATAAGGGGACGAAGAGGTCGAGCCGGGTAGCGTGCTGGATAGAGTCGGATCAGGTCGCAAAGCACTTGTCGTGGGGGAGGAGAGATTGGCGAAGGGGTCAGAGGTGGTCAAGCCAGCCTCATCCTCAAGTGGAATACTTCTAGGTGGAAGTGCACTTCTCCGAAGAGATTTTGTGCTTTGAGAGGTGCCAGCAGTGGGTGAGCGCAGGCTGGCAGGTGGTGTGACTGCAGAGAGTGGGGAGGAGGTAGGAGCACGTTCAGAGGTTGAAGGATGTGGTGAAGATGACTGAGAGTTAAAAGGAGACGAGGGTTGCGAAGAAGGAGAGGATATATCGAGTGGGCGAGGGGTGGTTGACGTTTTCGAGGTGATGGAGCCCGAGGAGCCCAGCCTCAAGGCTTTGAAGAGTCTGTGCTGCGAGGGTTGCTGATACTGAGTCTGGTTCTCCTGTACAAGTGCAATGGGAGGAGAGTCTTTGCCACCATTCCGTTTAAACCAAGAAGGTTTGGACATGGTGGCCGACGACATTGATGAGAGAGTGGAGGCAGGAGGAGGAAGCCCTGCCTGGAACCGAACATACAATCACTCACCCACTCACTTGTCCAATTCAGATCCTCAAAGGTGTGTGTTTGGCGATCAACGTTTTGAATTGAAATCCAGAAACTGAATTACTCAGTGCTCCGTTCAAAACAATCACGGAATGTGTAAATGACATTTCACGGCGATGCATAGAATCACTCCCATAATAAAATCACTATACAACCACGCCTCCGCGCCCACCCAAGCGACTACCGAACCCACAACAACCATCTCTCCACCTCATTCTCCAATCCAGGGCCATATGTCTGCAACCCACCAACTGTCCACAGCATAAAACTACCGACCCCGAAACACGTGCCAAACCCAATTCCCGCCAGTACCTGGAGGAAATCGTGATGGCCGAGCCATAGCCGTGACCCCGTTACCGTGAATGCCCATACAAGAGCAATCAGTGGGCCCAGGCATCGGAGCCACCATTCCTCGGTACTCGTCAGCCAATCTAGGCTACGGGGCAACGGGAGTTGGGATGCTGCGAGGACAATGTACGTCGCCATGAATGACACTGCAGAACCATGTGTTGAGGGCATCCTGCATTTCGCGCATTCCGCGTTAAGCCACATGTCCATCATCAACAGGCGAATCCGATGTCAAGAAGGAGAAGGGCGTTTGCATTCAAACGAAGCGGGTCGATCAGCGGGTCGTATGGGCGATGATCGTTGAACCCGCGCAACGTCGACGTCAAGTTGGGCACGAGTCCCGCAGGGAGAATCCACCGAGTTAATTGCGTTGCGCCACAATTCATTTCACCGCCACCACATTCCACAAAGACGCCAAAACCCATCTCAGCACACCCCGTCATTGACGGGCCCACCAGCGCATCCATACGTCGCAGATGGATGAAAAGAAGCCATCGCCGGCGAATTGGGCGAAGAGGAGAGTGGCGGGACGTCCCGATGATAAAGAAACGTGGTCCGTTTCATTAGCAATAGGGTTTTGAGTGAGATGATCACAGATCCATCGCGCAAAGGGCCCGGTTGCCAAGCAGAAACGTTTTGTGGGTCCGCAGGGATCGTGGGTTTGCCAGAGCGTGACGGAGCAGGGTGTCGCAATTTCGATGCACCGTCCATCCACACAAAACGTTCATCGTTGATCGAAACGGCAACGAGAACCCACATCCAAGGGAGCAGCAAACGGGTTGATTGTACGCAAAACACGAGTGTATAGATATAGAAATGACACAGAGAGGGGTCAGAGCTCATAAATTTGTCTGCGGCTCAACTGGCGACGCACCCATAACTGGTCTTCCGATATCCAGGGTGGCCGGTCAGCGGGCGAGGGACACGAAGCATCACTTTCACTGCTTTAGCACTCAGTGCACACGCTAGAGAGCAGGCACCATAATATGCGACACCAGCAGAACGAGTGTAGAGTATGCCAGTAGCAGTCAGGGGAATAAGGCCCTGTCAGAAGCAATGCAGGGAAATGAGTGGCTTGTAATAATGAAAATACGGTAATGAAGCTCGAGAAGGAGTCAGACCAGGTGGGAAGTTGGTTTTGGAGTTAATGCACTAATCGGTGGTTCGTGTAGGAAACCAAAGGGCCAGCAAACAGCGGTCTGAAATGAATACCTTGCTTATCAGCCAAAAAAACCCTCGTCGTTCACTCATAAGCGCTAATTAGCCCTAGCCCTGGAGCGCCACAGACGCTGTTCTATCGGACCAGATTTGCCTTACGAAAAGTTGGGAGAGAGCAGCATGCACTGGCGAACATTGTTCACAGCCTCCTGCACAAGGTTACTCCACACCCCTTCCATAACCCTGGGTGCTACCCACAGGATTTATGCATGAGTGATGCCCGACTTCGAAAACCGTAACGAAATAATTCCCTTGTATTGGAGAAACGGTCTAGTCCACTCCAAGAAGGATCAAGGCTAATGCTACCGCGTTCCCACATGATACTGCTCTATCCATTTTTGATGGGAGCGACTGAGCCTCATCTGCCACAGACTGACCACACTACTCGGGCTTGCTCAACAACACATTGCAGCGGTACCATTATACGCAACCGACCGTTCTCGAACAGAAGCCAAAACAGGGCGCTGTGGCATGCTAAGATTGATAGAGGAAGGTTATGAGAACCGAGGATGAAGGTATTATGTGAATATCGGGGGGCAACCCATAATTAGATACAGCAGTTGAAGGAGATCCATTGGTGTGGAGCCCAGATAGGCGGGACGTCCCTGGGCACGCTCGAGACATCCCACGATCGGTGAAACATCGCGTGCAAGGCCCGTCACACAACCAGGGGTCGATGCGAGCACAGGCGCCCATGAGCGTTCCTGGCAACAACGGTCTTTGGCCGATAAATTCTTGGATTGAAACGGTTGGACTGATACGACCCCTGAACCAAGATGAATATGTCAGATGGAACGGCGTGTGGCCAAGACGAAGGTCATGGTGCTGGAGGCGTTGTTCCAAGAATTTGACGTTATTAGCCGCACGGATATATAACTGCACCCTTCGTACATCTCCGAGGTTCTACGGTGAAGTCGGATGCGCTGGTCATGCGCGGAGCGTCCTCGAAGGTCGGGGTTGTAAGCGGTCGCCAGTTATGCCAACACTGTCAAGAAATTGGGGAGTCGAGAGTCGATTAATGTTCTGACCGTTGAGATGAGACGGTCGTGGCGGTTGCTCAGTTTTCGGATAAGAGGAATATCCACATTGGAAGACGAAGGGTGAGATTCGAATATCTGTCGGATTTCTGCGGAGCAGCAACGGCGAGAAGACCCGGTGGAGATTGGAGATAGCACAGACGACAAAACACAGAGACAGGGACAGAGCAATAATAGCCAAAAGTCACACGGGGGGTCGAAAACGAGTCTATCGGAGATTCCTGGTTAAGAAGGTGAGCTTGGAGAGACGTCATGGCTGACAGCTGAAACAATGCGACGAAAAGTACACACTCACTTTTCTAGGTGCACAGAGGAAACCTTTCGATGGAAGCTTCGGTTCCTGGAGCGCATTCCTTTGCCCAAAATCGTTGAGAGATTGCCTGGACAGGGGTGTTCCGATGCCTTATGGATCTAGAGAGATGCGCCTGTTATGGAAGGATCCGCAAACGCGGTCAAAAAGGTGACAGGCACTTCCACGCCAAACGCACCACTTCGCATACCATCACAACATGCGTCTCTATCCAAGAGGTCAACATATGCCCTAGCTGCTGCCAATGTTCGGGTCCTGTAAGGCGATTGGTCACAAAGCGGCCAGCGCGAGTTGTCGCCGTGGCCGACGCGCTTGCTGAATTCGCTGGAGATACATCCCATCATCTGCCCACCATCTTCGTCAGCCAGCAGCTAATTCCATCGATCTTGCGTTTGAAGATGCAAAGAGTTGACGAGTATGGAATCTAGGATGTGCTGGTGAACAGCTGGGACTATGTCGGTGAAAGCCAGGGAGCTACTTCGTCATGATTCAAGCGTTTGTAGGCTGCTAGGAGCTTTTTGTCTCTCGCGTCCTGGGTCTATATGGACAGTATTGTGCTGCGCGATGATGGGTGGAAGGGATATTCACGGCTCCGTAGTGACTCCAGTTCACTCACTGTGAGTACGTTGCGTGCTCGACGCGAAGGACGTCTTCAAACCACCCGCACGATCTCGGGCTTATCACTACACTTTCAGCAATCCAATGGCCCCAGTATGGAAATATCGAGCTGTGGGAGCGCTTCAGGCCTGGCGAGTTACTGCGCACTGTGATACACCCAAAGGTCCCGAGTGTGCGACACCACCCGCTACGAAAGACCGGGCAATCATCAACGCTTTTGGATTTGAGTCTAATTTATAGTTGCATAGGTGGTGGGTACATTCCACGTGGCGGAACTGTGGTTGCTGAAGCATCGTCCTCATTGATTCGACGCAGGGATTCGAGACAAGGAATCCTCTGCTTCGACGCAACCGAACGATGTAGCCTCTTAATACGACGGACCGAGAAGTACGAGCTCTTGGATGATGCGGAGTCTGTCCACCTTTCCAGCGGAGATGCGCGACAGAGAGAACCAGAATGCCAGGACAAGAGTGCGAGCTGGCTAGACGCACGTCCTGTCCTGTTTCAGGTTCAAGTAGAGACTGCCGCGAGCTACTCGTATCCTGGACGCGACGGTTCCTAGTGGGGAGCTAGGTTACGACGCCAAGGACGATGCTGGATGGTCACTGAATGGTCTGTCGATCCCGTTGAGCGCTTGGGGGCGTGAGCCCCTGATCAAGATCCCATCGGCAGAAGGTTCCTTTCGGCCAGCTTCCCAGTGGCCATGGAATTGTCCTGTCGAGGTAAGCTGTGCTTCGGTATCCTGGCAATGCTGGAGAAATTTATTTTGCCTTCTTGCTTAGTCCCCGAGTCGTTTGCCCGAATTATCGAGTTCGAAAGGGTTTCTGCCCCAATACTTTCCCGCATCATTATGGGACCGTGGACTCTTCGTTGTCTTGGTGGTTATGGTGGCCAATCTGTCCTTCTAGAACATTTGTCATCGTTCGTCGATCGTTCGGGGAAGCCCCACCAAAGTAGTTGTGGTTGAGAGCCAACTCAAACATGCTCCAATCATCGTCCTAACCACATTATGGTCCTGCCCCCACTATCTTGTCGCTGGACTACCGGACAGACTTCCCAGGCACTTTTCTCGCCCATGTCAGATTGTGTTGTTTGCGCTTGGGTCTATGTGAACTTCGCCGCTTTGATTGAGCAACTACTGTGTGGTACCGTTTGCCATGCTGCATCCGTGTGCCCTTAAGCTCTCTTTCTCTCTCTCTCCCATCCTCCACTCCTCTCGATCCTCTTTTTTAAAGGTTCGTCCACACCACTTCCGCCTTGATCCGTCTCGGATCTTACCAGCAGCAGCAGACAGTCAGCCCTTTGTCATGGAATTCCTCACGCCCACTGCAAACCACGATCGTGGACGGCCATCGCAGCCCTATATCAACTCATCGTGGCCTCTTCTGTCGAACCTTTACACCACTGGGGACGTCGAACTGCTCGAAGCCTTGGCTTATTCAGAGGCTCAACCACCTGGTCCTCTACACTCGTCTGCTGCGATCTCCTTTAGAACACCTGGCTTTTCCGCGCCAGTTCCTCCCCCTCAGCCAAGAGAGTCCCTTGCCGAGAGCTCGTTTACTTCGGTGAACGTGACTCGTTCGGCATCTCAATCCCCGTCACCCCCTACTCCCTGGACCGTCCACGATCCCGAAACCCACAGCCTCTCAGCTGGATTTCTGGCAACCAGCCCCGATCCTCGCGGTCATGCGGATAGAGCCCTGTCTCCGACAGCATCCCATGATGCCTCCCCGCACTCGGGCCCGCTGCCGACCCTTCCTCCTCCTCTGCATTACGCCCTTCGCTGGCCCGATGATCGCATCGCCAAAGCCAGGGCCCACCCAGCGACTAGTCCAGCTCTGGACGTGAATCCACCTTCCCCGGTGCCGGCGTTACTGACCAAGTCTATCTACACGTGGCAACTCGCCGTGCTCGATCCGAGAAATAGGACCGATAAGCGTATACCTACCCCTAGGGGGCTATGCCTCCTCTGCTCTGTGAAATCGCCCCCAATTTTTGACCAATGCGGAAAACTCAAAAAGCACGTTGCCAATGTGCATCGATTTAGGCTCGCAGCCCTTGTTCGTGCCGAGAAGCCAGTAAACTTGGCATATGGCTTTGCATACGTGGCTGTTGAGCTGCAAAAGCAGAATGGCCGCTCTTACCACCATGCCGAACTGTCGCGATTCCAGGAATTAGTCGCCGCGTTTCCAGGGGGAGTGCCAACCGAGCTGGTTGCTCCAGAGGAGTTTCCCTACCTGTATCAATTACTGGGTCAGTTCAGCATGAACCAGTGGCTGCACCCCGAGGGAGGTCGAAAAACGAGTTCTGGCAAGGTTTGATCTCTCGCCTTTCGCCGCGCTGACGCTCTCCATCCAAGCCCTGACAAATAGGTGTAACATTTTCTACTTTATTTCTGTTTATAGGCTTGATGCACTCGTAAGTGGGGAGCCTATCTGTTCGGAGACTTATTTTTGAAGTGTCATCAGTTTATGCTATATATACCCCCATCACCTCTTGTTAGGTAGGCTCCACCTGTTTTTTTTTTTGATCGAGGGGAGCAAGGGCTTCTTTGTGACAAAAAGGCTGTGACAGGCCATGGTTATCAATATCAAACGCTGACCCCATCAAGTTGGAATCAACGAATTTCGGTTTTGCCGGCTTCCGAGACGATGCCTGGTAGCATAGCTTCGGGGAAGACTGATCGTTGGTTGTCGGGTCGCCATGTGGCATCAGAATTGGCAACAAATGAATGTTCGATAAGCGCCGTGTAAATGCGCAGTCTCCATCAAAGCATCTCGTCGCCATCAACGCAGGTCCTATTATAACTGATCAACGGGCGTGATGCCGGTCCTCCCTCCCTCTCCCACTCCCCTCACTTTTTATCCTCCCACTTTCTCTCTCTTTCTTTCCTTTCGTTTGTAGTATCTCCGTCTATTATCTTCGCGCTGGTCGCATCCCGTCATGTTTTCCGCTTTCAACGCCAAGAGGTCGTCCGGATTTGACTTCCGCGACCAGAATGCAGCCCCAGATATCCACCCGGATCTGCCACCTACCACTCTACAGAGGAACAAGACCGAACGCAGGCGTCTGCAAGGCCTCATGCGGGCCGACACCGTCACTGCGCCCACAAAGGCGGCTCCCTTCAAACCTAACAACTTTGCGCAACGCTGGCAAACTTGGATGGTCAACGAAGGTGGCCGACGCATCTTCTTTGGTGTCTTCCTCCTCTTGCATATCCTCGTCGGAGTTCTTGGGGCTCTGCACTACAGCCTGAAGAGCAACTTGTCTGGCGCCCGTGCTACGTTTGGGTCCACTTTCGGTTCGTTGCAGTCACTGTTCACACCGGTTTCCTACGACGTTGTATTGACGACCCTCCCGCTTCCCTCTCCTATAGTAATTGCCCGTTCTGCTGCTCTGATTCTGCACGTCGATGTCATTTTTATCCTCCTTCCCATTTGCCGCAACTTCATCTCTATTCTTCGTCGCACTCCCCTCAACGACGTTATCCCCTTCGATAAAAATATCACCTTCCACAAAGCTGTTGCATGGTCTATTGTTATCTTCTCGGGTGTTCACATCGCTGCGCATATGGTGAGAAGCCTTCCCATTGCTACCCGTTGCCACCCCCCAAATAGCTCACGCTTTTGTAATAGGTCAACTACACCATCCTGGCCGAGGCTAAGGTTCCCAAGGGATCTGGCACTGGAAAGATCATCTTGGAATTCATCATCGCCAACTTCACCACTGGCCCAGGCATCACTGGCTGGATCATGACCGTCGCGCTCGGTCTCATGGTCTGGTTCGCCATGGAGAAGAGGAGACGTCGCCCAAATGGCGGCTTCGAGTGGTTCTACTACATTCACTACATCGGGATGGTCACCTTCTTTGTGAACTGGCAGCTCCATGGCATGTTCTGCATGATCCGTGAGTGTCTGGCTGGCTGGATTGATTGGGGGATGTACTAATAAAATCTCCGTGCTTATCATAGAGCCCGACACTCCCCCTTACTGCTCCTATAACACGATCGGTGTCTTCTGGGTGAGCTTTCTCTGCCGTCACTCCTATTCTTGCGCTCTGCTTACGCAAATGACTGTAGCGCTACTGGTTGGTCGGTGGTCTCATCTTCATCTCCGAGCGTGTGCTCCGAGAGGTTCGCTCGAGGCACCACACCTACATCTCGAAGATCATCCAGCACCCTTCGAACGTGATGGAGGTTCAGATCAAGAAGGAGAAGACCACCACCCGTGCCGGCCAGTACATCTTCTTGTCCTGCCCTGAGGTCTCCTACTGGCAATGGCAGTAAGTTGCCATTTTTTTTCTGCAATTGCGTCATAGCATATCCACTAACGGCTCCTCTAGTCCTTTCACCCTCACCAGCGCCCCCGAAGAGGACTACATCTCGGTTCACATCCGTGTCCAGGGTGACTTCACCACTGGTGAGTAGATTTGTTTGGGGGCCTCTCTCTTTCCGAGCTAATTTTGTGCGTTAGCTTTCGCCAAGGCTCTCGGTTGCGATTTCAGCAAGAAGGAGCGCGGTGGAGAGAAGGACAAGAAGGGTGATCAGTCCATGGTTGTCCCACCCCCACTCAACCGCACCCTCCCTCGTGTCATGGTCGATGGTCCCTTCGGAAGTGCTTCAGAGGATTTCTTCAAGGTAAATCTCTTTGTCCTCATTCAAGCCTCGATCCTTACTCATTGGGCGCTGTAGTATGAGACCGTCTTGCTTGTTGGTGCTGGTATCGGTGTTACTCCTTTCGCCTCCATCCTCAAAACCAGTCAGTAGTCTTATTACCTTGGGCTGAGCAATGCACTCAACTGATCAATCCCCTCACAGTCTGGTATCGCTTGAACGACCTCAACCATACCTCGAAGCGCACTCGTCTCTCCAAGGTCTACTTCACCTGGGTCATCCGTGATTTCGGTACCGCCGAATGGTTCCACTCCCTCCTGCACGCTATTGAGGAGCAAGATGTCGAGAACAAGATTGAGATTTCCATCTACCTGACTGCGAAGATTAAGCAAGACGATATGACTAATATCATGGTCCGTATTTTTTTCATACATCACTTGCCACTCTTTTTTGGTTTGTGATCTCGCCGCTGATCGCCCTGACTGATCTCCTCATTTCTTCGCCGCCGCCCTTTAGGTTCAAGATGTCGGAGCTGAACAGGATGCCATCACGCACCTCCGTGCGCCTACCCATTTCGGCCGGCCTAACTGGGATCGCGTCTTCAGCGGCATTGCGGATCGTCATCCTGATACTGATGTCGGTGTGTTCTTCTGTGGCCCTGCTGTATTGTCCAAGACGTGAGTACTCTTCCTGCTCCCACTTTTCGCATTATCTGACAACCCCTTTCATTCACTTTACAGTCTCCATGTCATGTCCAACAAATACACAACACCCAAAGGCACCCGGTTCTTCTTCGGCAAGGAGAACTTCTAGTCCTTTTGTATTTTGGTGGATAGAGATAGAGAATTCGATCATATTGTACAATAATGCAGCCTCGTTACGGAGGCGTCGTTGGAGGGAACGGCGTAATTCCATTGATCTCCTTCAATACTCCCTGGCTACAACTCTAGTTGTTTCCGCGATCATAGCGACTGAATCTACGGACTGGACTGGATGTAGAACGGACATACATGTAGATAATACATGATCAAACTCAATGATGGAAAGAGCTACATTACACGACGAGTGGTTACGCTTTGTTAGAGTTCACGCCAGCGGCGTTTGTCCATGAAACGTGGATTAGAAGATTGAGGCTTAGGCCCACATGTCTGACAGCGCCTCCAGCTCACGGGGCGTCAATAGAACGAATGGTATCTCAATTTTTAAGTGCCAGAGTAGTCAAGCATCCCAAATCTAATCGATTGCATCCAGAATATGACCTAGTCTATATAGTTCGGCATAGCATCCTGATATGCCCACCGAAGGAATTTTGAATCCTCTGCCTGCTGGGAGGGGAGGCTACAAGACACATAAGCCGACCTGCTTGGTGGTGCAAATCCAGAGCAATGACTCACAGTAAACGTTCAAAGGCTGTCTCAGGTTGCAGGACCGCGGCTGGACCACTCGATCCGTTCGCATGATTCAGCACTATGCCATCCTTCCCTACCTCATCAGCAATCTTACGCAGCACCGCATTCGCACTCCTTTCGTCTGGGCTGAACTTGCTAGCGTAATATGACGAAACGCGCAGCAAGGAGGCCAGACATGCCTCTGTGTGCGTGGAGATGGCAGTTTCGGCTCGATGTTGGACTGATGATTGCGTCGACTGCGTAGTAGGGCCGCGGGCCTCTGAGAGGGAGGCTACCACCGACGATTGTTTAGCGAGGAGCGGTGCCGCTCTCGTAAGTTCGTACTAGGGAAAAATCTGCATCAGTCGTTAGTACGAAACGAAAATGTAGCCAACACTTACGATCAGCTGATGGCTATCAGAAGGCTGGGGAAGGAAGTCTGCATTAATTGCGAATGCCAAGGTTCGAATTACCTGGTAAAGGATGCTGAAATTGAGGGTATAGAGCAACGAACTCTGATGATGTTTACGCACCAGCTGATCAAGGGAGCCAACTTGTGAGATATACTTGAGCAGATCCGCTTTTGTCCAAAGATAGTCCAGTAAACCAATGAGGCTCCGCCACAACTCGACCCAATGATATTCTTAGTGATGCAACGCATTGATCAGAAAGTCGTTCACCACACAACACGTGAGGCGCACCTAGTCGTATCCGCTCGCGATGAAGGAAGCGGACCACAGTGTTGATGATATACACGCAAGAACTATTCGCGATCATAGATTAGGCTAAAAGCTTTAAGGAGACGGGCAAGAAACACACATGTGGGATGATGCCTGTAGGTTCTTGTGTAAATTATGTCGCAGCCAGAGCACACAGCAATCCAAAACGGAACACAAAACAGGTCTCTCTTTCCTGGGCAGAGGTAAGAACGGGGTTCGCTACGAGAGGGATTGAGGAAGGAGTATGGTTAATTCCAAAAGACAGGACAGTATATAGATTGGTCCAACCTGTCGACAGAGCCGAACCTCTGCTTTTTCCAAAGCGAATGTCTTGAGTACAAAAGGATCCCGTATCCAGGCCTGAAGAACAGTGAGTGCCAGGGATGCGTACGCGGCAGCTCGAGGCGAGTTCGAGGCAGTTGCGTGAGTGAGGATATATGATGCCAGGGAGATGACAGAATGCGCGAGGTGGACTGTTGCTGGCAGCGATTTGAGCCAGGCGGGACCTTCAGGTGCCGACTGGGGGATGGGACGGGTTGAGAGCAATGGGAAAGATGGATTATCCAACAAGAAATCCTTCATGGGAAGTAGCGCAAGTGCTTCCAAGGGCGGCCTGGGAGAGATGGATTATTTATGGACGAATTGACTAGTCTTAGTTGGGGATGACATACATTGCAGCGAATGAGTCCTTGCTTGCTGACGTCGATAAAGAGGTCTGAGGGAATCCACGGACGGGGAGGGCTACTAAAGATGTGAATGTGTTTGACAAAGAACTTGCCAATGTGGGCGGCGCATCATCTTGAATCCTCTGGTAGGAACTAGATGATTACCAGCGACAGATCAAGCTACTTTGCAACATTCATAGCGAGCTTTCCGAACACACCGGAGAGCCTCGTCGCAACGGGTTTGAATGATCGCGCCAACGGCGTGTAATTTTTGTTCATCCTTCTCGTTAGAAATATGGGAAAGATACGGGTTGAGGTTTGCAGCGTCGGTCTTGTGATATCCAACCAACAGACTGAGGAGAATACTGGCATCTGATATCACAGAATGATCCGGGTCGGATGTCACTGCCAAGACCTATCCAACGTCAATTGAGAGGGTGGGATATTATAAGTTGAGCGGAGCACACCTTGCAAAGCGAAGGATACAAGTCTTGGCGGAGGAAATATGCACCAGGACTCAGTTCATTGACTGCACAGACAAAAGCTAGTGCCAAGCCAACTACTAAGCGGCGAGTAGTGGCTGAAAAAGAATTAGACCGGGATACTGAGGCCTCGATGGACGTCACTGATTCACCTTCAAGGGAAGTGTCACCAAGCAACGTGTCGATGGTGGAAGCAAACGTCTAGATGCGGGGATCAACATCAGGCGGCGGAGTGGAGGGTAAAGATTAGCGGCCTACCGAAAAGACTCTATCACTCTCAGAAACTCCTCCAGCGAATATCTCCATAAACTCCCATCCACCAAAGCCCTTCGCCGCCATGGACGACACAAAGACAATCAAGGTCTTGAGAGCATTAATTCTCCGCGTAGCTCCAAGAGAAGTAATGGGCTCAGATTGGCGCAAGAAATTGACACATGATTGGAATAGGTCATTCAAGTTGGCCTACGCATACTTGTCTTCCGTCTCAGCCTGCATCGAGAATAGGTCAGGTCAAAAATAATCACCTTCAAATCGCCCAAACAGTCCTCGCGGTTTAATTGCGAGAACTGTGCAGCAAGAAACTTGGAGTCCACTTCGAGCGTGAGTGTTTCTTCCCAGAATGGCTTGGACACCGGATCGTGATTCAAGGTTGTTGGTGAGCGTTGAGAGGTTGAGGATGCTCGTCGTCGATGAGTCGCCACACCTCGACCGACGCCAATTTCAGACGCAGGAACACCCTGTAAGGAATATTACAATAAGCTCTCCACGGCCAATGACATCAATGTTTGGGACTAGCCATGAACAATCGCTCATAGTTCACAATGTATTTGGAACGCAGCAGACTCGTTGATCCTCCAGCATCCTGCATTCGCGACAATGTGTGCTGGCCAACGTTTGCGATGGTATGATTGTGTCTTTTTGGCGGCGGTGATCGTGGGCGAGCGCTCGAGCTGCGGCTGGACGATGACAAGGTTTGTCCTTGTTTGCGGCGGGGTAATTTCGACCGTTCGTCGTTCGACTTTGGTTTCATTGACTGCATATTTTCCAATGGCGGTCGAGCAGAACGGTAACGGCAGCATAGACAAGTCTACCTCATTCGAGAAGCGACCTGCAAATGGCGCAGTCTCTGTGCATGTGATCAAGGTCACGGATGAGGGCAGGAAAGTCGACAAAAAGCTGGATCAGCACCAAGAGTCAGTTTCATCGCGTCTTCCTCAAAAAAATTTCAACCCCTCACGCGTTCTTCAACGACAGATATGAGTTTGGAGGTCCTGTTGGCGTTACGGCCATGATTACCTGCTTCCCAGTCTTGATGTACTACTTCTGGGCTTGCTTGGTATTTTATGACGGCCAAATGGTTGGCCCTCGCTCTATTGACGACATTGTCCCGTTCATCCTTCGCATGTGGGGTCATGTCCGTGATGTGAGTTCCTAGACCTTAATGAGCTTCCAGGACTTCCTTTAGCTAATTAAATCAAAAAGGATGCTGCCCCGACCCCATATGCGTTCGCCATGTTCACTGGGCTGATGGTTTTCCAATTGGCCCTTGCATTCGTTATGCCGGGATATATTCAGGAGGGGCTCCCAGTGCCATCTCTTGACTACAAGACGCTGAAGTACAACTGCAATGCGCTTGCTTCCTTCTACTTCACCCTCGCCACCGTCTTTGCTCTCCATGTCACCAACGTCTTCCGCATCACCGAGGTTATTGACAACTTTGGCCCCCTCATGTCTGTCTCCATGTTCTGGGGCTTTGCTGTGAGCTTCATTGTATACTTCCACGCCGTCCTCACTGGCACTGCGATGCGCATGTCGGGAAGCTTCGTCTACGACTTCTTCATGGGCGCTCCCCTCAACCCCCGCATCGGCAGCGTCGATTTGAAGATGTGGGCCGAGGTCCGCATCCCCTGGATCCTTCTCTTCCTCATTGCTGTCTCTGGCGGCGTGAAGCAGTATGAAACCTATGGTTATTGCACTCCCGTTCGTACTTCCCATCCTCCTCAACACACCCTAGCATCATCTAAATTTTTGGATATAGAACATGGCCTTCATGATTCTTGCTACCGGTCTCTACATTAACGCTTGGTAAGAATTCAGCAGTATCCTGTACAACTTATATCTTACACATCTACTTAGCGCGAAAGGTGAAGAGTGCATCCCCCAGACCTGGGATATGTTCCATGAGAAGTGTGTACATAAATGTCACTCAGACTAATCATGTGCTCACAGTTTCGTCTACAGGTGGGGTTTCATGGTCATCTTCTGGAACTTCGCCGTACGTTATTTCAAGCTCTTAACTTTGGCCCGCAATTGACTCTTATTCTATCATCCAGGGCGTGCCTTTCGTAAGCAGAGTAGCTTTCGAGCGTTGTACTTCGGCATCTCATCCGTCCTTTCCTGTTAGACCTACTGCTACTCCATCATCTATATGGCGACCCATCACCCTTCAAAGTATCAATTCCAAACCTGGCAATACGTTCTGCTCTACTCTACTCTTCTCACCGCCTACTACATGTGAGTGTTGCTCGCTACCCACAATGCCAGTTTTCACTGTTCACTGACACAAATCGATCTAGTTTCGACAGCTCCATGTCACAAA
Source organism: Clavulina sp. PMI_390 (assembly GCA_015039315.1). Lineage (NCBI taxonomy): Eukaryota > Fungi > Basidiomycota > Agaricomycetes > Cantharellales > Hydnaceae > Clavulina > Clavulina sp. PMI_390. Next base: position 250,445 of record WIDE01000002.1, on the reverse strand, counting down.
AGAGCCGGTTCAGGATGCAGATGCAGGGCAACTACAAGTATCGCTACACGTTCCCCCAACTGCCATGGGGTACACTCGAGAACCCCCAGTACATCCAGACTGCTCATGTTAGTATCCTCTCCTTGAGATCTCTGTCCATAATGCTGACTTTTGTGTTCCAGGGGTACGATATCACCATTTGAATCATTAGATATTTGAGAGAGACTAACGGAGAGTTTGATAGCAACCGTCTCCTCATTTCTGGTTGGTGGGCGTATGCTCGCAAGCCTGTAAGCCTCCACGCCGCCGTATATCCTCGTCGCCTTGCTGATGTCCTCCATTTGCCCTACAGAACTACACCGCCGACTGGGTGCAATCCCTCACCTGGGGCCTCGTTGTCGGTACTGCCTCGCCTATCCCTTACTACTACTCCGCATTCTTCCTCGCGGTGCTCACTCACAGGTGTGGCCGTGACTTTGAAAGGTACGACCGCAGCTTCCTATACCGTTTCCAGCGAGGATACCTATTCACTATCCGTTACTCATTAGGTGTGCTGTCAAATATGGCGAGGACTGGGAGGAGTATTGCCGCATTGTCAAGTGGAAGTTCATCCCTTACGTGTACTAGACGTCTGTCACTTTTCGTTCGAGGAGGTGTGGCCGGCTGCTATGAAGCACAGGCCAAGTTATTTATCTGAGCTAGATTAAAAACATTGTCTGCCCCTGTGCTTGCGAACCCATCACATATTACTAGCCTAATAAGACATGTTGCTTTGTCGTCGGTATCCATAACTCCTCCAATCATCAACCATTTCCGCCTCGCTTGTCGATGTGCCCACATCCTTCTTGAGCGGATGCATCCGTGGGTTGACAAACTAGGAGATCGACCGTTAGTATGGAGGGCTCGATGAGAAACAATACTGATCCCTACCTTGGCGTCGTATTCATGCATAACCTCTGCAGACAGGATGGCCCTATCTTTGAGCAGTGCCTCATACGCCACAATCAAAGTGTGCAGCTATACATGAGAAGAAAAGATCTGATAAGTTCCACTATGCAGGCCGATTACATGAACCCCATAACACACCTGTAACGAGATGACTCCCATGATAAGGAAAGATGACAACCAGTTGTCCGAAGAGAAAATCCTCCAAGCAAGGAAATGGGCTGGTGAGTAGACACTGTATTCACTTCGTCAGTAGGTAATTCGCATAAGACTGCACACAAGCACGAACACTAAAAGCTGCGTTTCGATTTCTCCCGGATTCCACACTTCAAGTTGCTGAATTTTATTCGCTCCTGGCTGAAGGTCCACTGGAATGAGATCCTCAGGACGAGGGGAGGTACCAAACACAAGACGCCTGCAAAATAGGATATGCAAGGATTCAGCTCCCTGAAGGCAATCAAAGCCGAGCCACCCCACTTACCATGCGGTCGCAAGTACTCCTGCAATCAAAAACACTACCCGTACCCAAAGCGCTTGCTCAGTGGTGGATGAAGATTTGGGCTCGTTGGTAACGATGGAGGCATGAGGGCTTTTGACCAGCTCCTGTTTCACAAAGACATGAGAACGATATGCTGATCGGTGAATTGAAGGGACGTACATTCCGATGGCGCAGTTGATATGTCCGTATCCTTGTGAACAAGTAAAGCATGTTCAAGATAGAAACTGCCAGAAGGAGGACAGCAATTGGAGTGGTCTAAAGCAAGAGCCGTTTGAATATCGATTGTCATAGTGCAGGAGAGATCAGCTCACCCAATGAAACCAAGGCTCTGGAGGGTTTTCATCGGGGAAATCAAACTTGACTTCACTCCGCCAGAGCCTATCCTCAGGATCCTCATTGGCGATTGCGGCTGATCGGCCTGCCCATTTGATGCACATGTGTATTACGTGCAGGGCGCCACCAATTAGCTGACCACTTGTCTTTGGTTCCGGCAGAGGCAAATTATGAGGGAACATGGATATCTCAAAGGCGATCTGTGAGGGCAGTGCCCGTGCCCTGAAACCGCGTGTTCATCGTCAGTTTAGGCGTTTAAAGTAGTTTCAAGGAGAGAACAAACCTTTCCAGAACGGTCTTCTTCCGAAAAACGCGTTTGCGTGGAGTGCTGGTGCTGCTCTTTGGGGTACTCTCAACACCCCGAGAGGATGCAGGCTTAGCCGTGAGTCCACCATAAGGAGCAGGACGATTGCCTCTTGCTGCATCCCAATCAAATGGAGGAGGCGCAGAGATAGATGGTGAGGTCGGTACGGAGTCAGACGTTGCGTAGTGTATTTCACTCAGTCGAGATTTCCGAGGGCGTGGTGGCGTCGCTACCGGAGTCACTGTCGATTGGTAGGGAGGTACGAAGCTTGTACGTGGAGTTCGACCTGAAAGTCGAGCTTCACCACGCTTCTGTGCGGCAGGCGTTGAGTATGTCATCTCTCTTCCGAATCAAGGTGGCACGATAGAGCGTGAACATGTAGCGGCGGCAAGCGCCCGGTCCCCGACAAAACACAACAACTAAACGGTTCACGGCGCTGATCACGAGAAATCATGAAGTGCATTCATTGAGATGTATAGATATGCTAGCAATGTTACAAAAACCTCAATCTTCTCTATGGATAGCAAGCCGCAGCTCGGACCTCAAGAGCAATGGTTGTCTATGCTATACTAGCATAAGAGCGTAAATTACTACCTAACATATACAGAGGGAAGTGTAATAGGGAGTGAGAGTTGACGTGGTGGCAGAGCAATGAGGAAAAACACACAAAGAGCAAGGCTACAAAAGAGTTCTGGAGGACAATACAAGAAACGACGCTGAACCAAGGCGGTGAAAGCATAACTCAGAACTATAGATCACAGTGTTGGACAAGGACTAGTAAAGCTCACCAGCGATGAGGATGCACCGCACCAGACAATATCCCTGAAACGCAACTCGAACATCCGATGGAGCGCTGCCTGCCGTCCTGTGATATCACATAATCTCCTCACGGCACTCCTTTCCCAATCTAGCAGTGCTATTTACGTATGCCACAAGATTAGTGCCTTTGATTCCGAGTGGTCTCAGTGGCAGATAATCACGATTCAAATCACTCAACGCGCTAGCTGGGTGACTCGCGGCATGGTGGCATAGCAGTGACTTAACGAGACAAATTTGAGCCACTTAGCAAGTGTTGAGACCCAACTATTAGTGTGGTGGGAGCCACAGAGAACTGTTGATAGATTGCCCTCCCAGTAAGCTGTCGTTTGTCTACAAACTAGGAGCTTGGGAGCGACCACAAGAGTTCAGGGAATTCGCGAGCGACACTGAACAGGGTTTCACACAGATGGTTCCTACAGGCAGGCCACCGTTTTTATCTCAAGTTGTTAAGCTCATTCAACACCAAGCATCGCAAGGACGAGAGCAGAAGTTGTGACCATCCGTGGTCAC
>WIDE01000002.1:189324-246978 GCA_015039315.1 Clavulina sp. PMI_390 | reverse complement strand
AACCAAGGCTCTGGAGGGTTTTCATCGGGGAAATCAAACTTGACTTCACTCCGCCAGAGCCTATCCTCAGGATCCTCATTGGCGATTGCGGCTGATCGGCCTGCCCATTTGATGCACATGTGTATTACGTGCAGGGCGCCACCAATTAGCTGACCACTTGTCTTTGGTTCCGGCAGAGGCAAATTATGAGGGAACATGGATATCTCAAAGGCGATCTGTGAGGGCAGTGCTCGTGCCCTGAAACCGCGTGTTCATCGTCAGTTTAGGCGTTTAAAGTAGTTTCAAGGAGAGAACAAACCTTTCCAGAACGGTCTTCTTCCGAAAAACGCGCTTGCGTGGAGTGCTGGTGCTGCTCTTTGGGGTACTCTCAACACCCCGAGAGGATGCAGGCTTAGCCGTGAGTCCACCATAAGGAGCAGGACGATTGCCTCTTGCTGCATCCCAATCAAATGGAGGAGGCGCAGAGATAGATGGTGAGGTCGGTACGGAGTCAGACGTTGCGTAGTGTATTTCACTCAGTCGAGATTTCCGAGGGCGTGGTGGCGTCGCTACCGGAGTCACTGTCGATTGGTAGGGAGGTACGAAGCTTGTACGTGGAGTTCGACCTGAAAGTCGAGCTTCACCACGCTTCTGTGCGGCAGGCGTTGAGTATGTCATCTCTCTTCCGAATCAAGGTGGCACGATAGAACGTGAACAACCGTATACATGTGCAAATAAACACGAGATCACAAACAAAGCCACTGCGCGTCTTTTTGAACCTACCTAGCTATTCGAATGACGGAATATGTCGTATTACACTCGAAAAGATAATTTTCCTATCTCTAAATGAAGGCGCTTGCCTGGATGTTGTAAAGGTGGGCATAGGCACCTTGCTGGGCGATGAGCTGATCATGAGTTCCGCTTTCCAGAATCGTAGAGTCTTGCATGTAACTGAAAAATATTTAGAAAAGGAGTGTTAGATCGTAGGATTCGAGTGGCTCACAGGATTAAATCTGCGTGCTTTGTCAAGTGACCAAACCGATGGGTGCTGAAAATCATCGTCTTTTTGCCCCGAAGGCTCTTGAGTCGCTGGAACAGATCTGAAACAACGGATGATAATTAGAAGATCCGCTCGAAAATGTCTCTATGAATAGCTTATGTACCGTATTCAGCTTGGGGGTCAAGGGCCGCGCTTGGCTCATCATAAATGAGCAATGAGCAATCATCCTCGGGACGCATAAATGTCCGAGCAAGGGCAAGTCGTTGAGATTGCCCACCACTCAAGAGGCTGTCATTGTTTCGAGACTTCTTCCCTTGAGATTTGGTGATAGTTGACAGGATGCTATACCCGTCTGGCCCATGCGTTTCATACGCGGTAGGATCTTTGCCGTAGTTGCTATCCCATCCTTTCGGGAGGGCTTTGATGAACTCTGCTCCCCCGAGCTCCAGAGCCTTCTCAACGCGAGACCTTTGGGATTGGTTAAAGTCAAGGAGAGCTGTCGACGGGTCGCCCATTCGGATATTCTCCAACATCTGGTACGAGTTCATGTATCAGAGAAGCACGCTCTATAGCCTATCATGAAAAGATCGTGCGGCGCACTCACGGTAACGGGGAAGGTAGCGAAATCCTGCCACAAAATAGAAGTCGCCTTCCGTAGAGCCGCGAGCTCGTAGCTCTGAATTGGCTCACCTTCGATACGGATTGTGCCTTCTGAAGCGTCGTAGAGTCGAGTAAGTAGTTTCAGCAACGTGCTTTTCCCCTAGAAATCCGACGAGATCAGGCGGGCAATTACTAATTGATAAGCGCTTCAACTAGGCGCGTACCTGGCCATTGGCGCCAACGATAACACAGAGGTCCCCAGGCTTCAATGAGAAGGAGACATCTCTCAATGCAGGTTTATCTTGGCCTGGGTAGTTGAACGTTACACTCTCCACGTCCACCGAAACCCCACGGCCATTGCTTTCTAGAGGTTTGTACCCATCCTTCACAAGGTTGGGTAACTTGTCAAGCTCGTAGAGTTCTCGAATGGATGCCACTTGGGTGCGTAATGAGCCTGAACTCTGGACAAAACCGAGCACTAGGCCAGTAAAAGCACGGGCCTGCCCTTGGACGAATTCGAGGGTAGCGAGAGAAAGCGGAATGTGGGCAGGGGTTGTAATAGCTTTCATGGCAAAGAAGAACTGGCATGGTCGTCAATAACATTGGAGGAGGGGATCAGAATAATATACGCACTCGCGGCCCCTCCGCAACAGCATCTTGGAGTAGCTGAAGGGCTAAAGCCCGATAGGAAGTGTTGGTGTACCTGCTCCAAGCTTCCTCGGGGGTCTGCTGTGTCCCTTCCTTGCTCGCGAGGCGATAGCCTGGATTATTTTGGATGAGCACTTTGTTCCGTAGACGGAGGATGACAATACTTGAACTTACTGTCAGTAATGTAAGGCGCGAGCCCGTTCGAAACGATCTCCTGCCGATAGCGTTCGCCGCTACGGGGTTCAATCATCTGAGTCAGAGTTCCCCGGCGAGCAGCGTCTGATCTCTGTGATGACGCCCAAGCTGAGAGAGGTAATGAGAATCACTATCGTGTCGCCAATAAATTGACTCACAAATTTCATAGCTTTCCCGAAGGAAGCGCAAGACGGGATCCACAAAACTTCCAACAATGAGCCACCCACTGTCGGACTGACTCCTGAGTAGATGGAGGAGCACGAAAACCTGCGAGAACAATTGAACAATGATGATACCGAAATTCACCAGTGTGTTAACCAGTTGCCACGGGGTACGGCCTCCCTCTTTGAAGTGCGAAAGTTTGGCTAGAGTGGGAGCATCGGAACTAGTCGGCACATCGAGGAAGGCCTTGGCTTTGGGGCAAGAGTTAGCAACCCACGACATCCCACTCGCCTTTGATCCTGAACATACCTCTTACGACTCGTTCTCCGAAGTATCTTTCAATATGTTGATGTAGCTGGTTTTCCAACTTCATCCAGTTTGTTAGCCGAAGAACTACGTTGCAAAACGCAGCACCGGCGAATACGGTAGCCATTTGCTCCCGATCGATCTCCCGCTTCTCTATTGCAACTTGCATCTATGGAGACATTAAAGTCAGCTCCACAACGTGATAAAGGGGAGCGCAATAATTACTATCGTGAAGAGCTGTCCTGTATAGTACAGAGATGCTGCTGGTAGTAAAGAGGTGAAGACCTTGACAATTCTGGCGATGGCTCAGCACTTCTCTATGGCGAACAGTTTGTAGCGACTCACAAGTATTCTGTCCAAAGACGTGGGCTAATCATGAATACGTCAAGAAGGAACCGTTTAAGGTGGGGGATGTCGGATGAGTGAAATGGCAGGATCCATCCGGGAAGAAGACCAGTGAGGGATGGGCCTGGGAAAGAAACACCCGTCGAGAGCGCACGCCGAGCCGCACGAGCCTTTGCGCCAGGTTTGAGCGTGAAAAAGTCATAAGGAGGGACGGAGGTCGATGTGATTTCGTCCATCGAGAACTCAGGCACCTCTCGATCGCCTTTGCGCCGACGACCGGGACCCCATGGACCTCCCATTCCTGGAGGTGGGCCCCATGGAGGAGGCCCTGATGGCGGACGTCCAAAGGGTGGAGGGCCTCTACCATGCATTCTTGAATGTTAGAGTTGAGTGTCGAGGTTTCGGCAAAGCCGCAGCAACGATGACGCGCGCAGTCGCGTTATGTCACATTTCAACTTGGAGAGCAAGCATTGAATTGGAACAGTAACTACAAACCACGAACGCGAGGGTAGACGTACAAATTAACATTGAGCACGCACCCTGGTGTATGAGAAAACAGCTAGATGCTACAGGTATATGTCGCACGGACTGCGAGGTGGAAAGGACTAAATGGTCCCAAACCATAACAGTCCCCAAGGCACACCAACTCGACGTTTAGGCAAAAGCACTGGCTTGGATATTATAAAGACGCGCATATGCGCCGTTTTTTGCCATGAGCTCGTCATGATTACCACTCTCCAAGATTGTCGAGTCCTCCATATACCTAACGAAGCCGTGATCACCCATGCCTTTTAGTATCGATCGCTTGCGCAGACGTGATATTACGCACAGAATTACATCAGCATGCTTCGTGAGATGGCCGAAACGATGGGTCGAGAATACCATCGTTTTATTTCCACGGAGTTCTTTCAATCGCTGAAAGAGATCTGCGTCCAAGCAGTGAGAGTCATATTCCAGAACTCCGTTTGGAGCCTAGGTACGTACCGTACTCTGCGACGGGATCAAGGGCAGCGCTAGCTCGTCGAAAATCCATAGACCCACCTCTGAAGAAGGTTTCATAAATGTCCTTGATCTAGAAATTGACAGTCAGGGATTTGCAACCTAGGCGGGAAGACTGCAGACAAACAGAGCCAGTCGTTGGAGTTCTCCCCCACTAAAAGATGTAGGCGAGGATTTGGACGTTTCGGGTGTCTGTGTACGGGGAGACTTGATGCGCGATGTGACTTGGCTAAATATCTGATCACCTTCCGGTCCAGTAAAACTGGCACACATATCAGAGTAAGGCTGATCAGTATACACGGTTTCATAACCATGGGGGAGTTTGGATATGAACGCCGTCGCTCCTCCCATTTCCGCGGCGTGGTAGACCCGAAGCTTTTGGACTTCATCTAATTCATCAAGCGCCGTTGAGGGATGGCTAAGGCGGATGTTTTCCTCAATCTGCACTTGGCCAGCCACGTTAGCCCCATTGTTCATGCACCAGAAGTTTTTTGGAGAAGCCTCACCGAAAGCGGGAATAAAGCGAAATCTTGGAAAAGAACAGAGGTCGCCTTTCTGAGATCATGTAGCTTGTAGTCCTGAATAGGTTCCCCTTGTATGTATACAGTGCCTGCTGTTGCGTCGTACAATCGGGTGAGCAGCTTGAGGATAGAGCTTTTTCCCTATGCAACAGAGAGTAAGTTATGTTGCGCTCAGGGGGGGGGAGGTATTATGAAGGCGGTTACCTGCCCATTTCCCCCGACTATCACGCACAAGTCACCGGGATTGAGCTTGAATGAGACATGCTGTATGGCCTTCTTCTTACTACCGGGGTAGGAGAAGGCAACATCCTAAGCAATAGTTGAGAAAAGCGACAAGGGAGAGTCCTAAAGGCCAGGAACAAGTTGTCCCACCTTGAACTCCACAGATAACCCCTTCCCTGGGCAAACGAGCTCCCTGTGGCCGTCACGGACAATATTCGGGAAGTGGTCTGCCTCGTAGTATTGTTTGATCCCCGTGATATGGGATTTGATTTCGAGCAGCTTGCTTCTCAAACTGCCTAGAAGCATGGCAAACGAGCTTGCTTGGCTACGAATGAACTCCAGAGTGGCGAGAGAGAGCGGGTCCCGTTCGCCAGCTTGCAACACCCCAAGGATAAATAGAATCTGAGATACGGTGCAGTTTTATAGGGTCAATCAATCCAGCGCTGGAGTTCGGACGAACATCGCTCTGGGACGTACTCGAGGAAATTCAACCATCACATCTTGCAATGGAGGCAACAAGTATGTTCGGAAAAATGAACGAGTGTGCTCTCTCCAAACCTCTTGAGAGGAACGTATGGATTCAGGCAACATAGATTCATCGCAGGTTCGGCGGTGCGCTTCCAGAAGAAATATGAGCATCAGATTCTGAAGGGTGGGAGGAAGAATCAACCTTCAATGAGATAGTCTGAGAGGTTGTTAGAGACAATCTCTTGACGATACGTGCGGCCGCTGAAAGGTCCAGATACTCGGTATATAGTGGCTCGATGGCTAGGCGTCGTGCTATACAGTACGGTGTATGCTATCAGGATGGTGTTTTCCGAACTGATCTGAGCCATGGCAAACTGGGCAGATGAAAACCTACTCACAGGCAATCTGGCGTTTGATGATATATTGGAAGAATGGGGCCGCAAAACTCGACAAGATCACCCAGTTCCCCGCAGAAGAGGCGCGACCAATCAAGCTAGCAAATATCAAACCCCGAGAGAGGAGGGAAACGATATCGCCCCCGATCTGGACAAGACCTTCGATAAAATTCCAGGCAAATTGGGACGTGAGGGTAGAACCAAGAGCACTCCAAGTTTCGCCATCTTTGCTAGTGGGAAGATCAAGACGCGAGCCAACTTTGAGGAGGTAAGAGATGTGTGAATTATTTCTACACCTTAAAGGAAGCATACCCTTAACTGCGCGTTGTTCCTCTTCAATGGCAAATCTCCGACGTAATTCCATCTCTAATTTTTCTGATGGAGAGAATCTTGAGATGGTGTTGCATATAATGATCATTGCTAATGGCCGCAGTAGCGCGCGATATTCCATTTGTTTCTTGTCCGTAGCTGTTTCGAGCTGTAAATGCACAACATCCATGAGTGAGAGGAATGGAGACAATCTTAAAGCATTAGCTCGCACCAGGCTGAGAAGCTGCCCTGAATAATATAGCGCCAGGGCAGGAAAAAAAGACGTAAGGTATCGAGAGAGGCTATCGGACTCGGCTTGAGCACAGTTGAGATCATAGCCGACATATTTTCTCACAGAAGCTGAATCCAAATAGAGGGGCCCAAGGAGAAGGTTGTTGTGAGGAAACGAACAACGAGCTTGGTGTCAGAAGGTTCGACAATCCCCAGCCATATCACCACCGCGTCGAAGTAGCTGACAAAGCGATTTGGCTTAACCCTGTCTTTAGGTATCGCGGGTTTGGATGTCGATAAACCGCGCTTGCGGTAGTAGAAATCAAAAGGTGGGATGTCGACATGAAAGATGTTTTCCTCTGGTATATCTTGAGGGCCCTCGAGCATATCCGACGCCATCACCAGGAGTCTCAACGATGTCGTGGTACAAAGTAGATGGCCATTATATCAAGATTGACGCTTTATAGACGCTCCAAGTCACAGTGACCCACAGCAAACCAAAACACCTGTAAACTAAGGCAAACGCGCCTCGCCTTGCCTGGCACTTTTATTGATCTCGCCTCCAAGTTCAGCTCGCGATACCATCAAATACATTGACAGACCACCATGGATGATCTTTCGTCCCTGTTAAACTCGGCACGCGACCTGACAGCCCATGTTGCTCGTCCTGACCTCCCCCAAATAAACTTGTCACTTGACCAGATCGAGGCACAGTCAAGACGTCTTGTTGGACGCCAGCAAATTGGAGCCACTGACTCCAATCGCGGGTGAGTGCATAGGGCCTGCTTGAGGATGTTGATCTTCTGACCACCCAACTCAGCAACTATCTGCTTGCCCAAGCGAATGTTGACGCGCCTGGATTAGCAACCAGCATTGCAGGGCTGAATGCTGCCAATGCCTTTCAGCCACTAAATCCAATCCATGATACTGACGTTGCCGGTTTCCTGCGTCACAATCACGAACAAACCCTCATCTCTGCTATTGAAGAGACTCGCCGACAAACAGAGCTCGACTTCTACCACAATATTAACCAGAGAATGCTCAAGGACTGGGAATCCCGAAAAAGGAAGATATTTGAAGAGCTTGGCGTAGCCACGACCTCGTCGGGAGTTGGCGGTGTCAACCGAGAAGGCGAGGCTCGTCTCGCAGGCCAAAAGGCTGCTATGAGGAGCAAATCTGCATTTGAGGCATCTGTGAGACATCTTTATGTGCTATTTTTCTATTAAATAACTGACTGCCAACTTACCAGCATGCTGAACCTCGTCAATCCTTGGCGTCCCACACGAAAATGATGGCTTACGATCGGGCTGTCAGCGACCTGAACACACACCGGATTGCAGGCTCGTCCTTCCCACTAATAGCATCTTTATCAGAGGTAGCTACCTCTGTGGATGAAGATGTGAGTCACCCTCCTGTCGTTCTATGGCCATTTCCTGAAGTTGTTGTTCTAGACTTCCAAAATCCTTCCAACTTTCGATATCCTTTCATCCATCGTTGGGGAGCGTCCAAAGATATCACCATCGCATGCATCGGCCCACATACTCAATGCAGCCTCCCTTGAGCGTGCGTACGCTCGTGGTTATCTTGGGAAGCAGGATTCTCCGGAAGCATTGGACCTCCGAAGGCGAATTGTTGAAGGCGGTCGTACTGCTTTAGAATCCCAGTATGTTTATAGTGGAATACGTTTAGAGGCCGTCTAATACGTTTGCAGGTATTGGGACATCGTTGAGCGGACAATCCAGCAAAACCCAATCGACGCGGCTCTCGGCGGTGATCCATCGCCTGCCAACAAAGTCAGAGCATTCCTGAACGTTCAATTCTACAAGGGTGGTGCTTGGGAGACTCGTCTCGAGGTGTGTTTAGCTAGTTCGAACCCCAATAATAATTCACTAACTTTCGTGCTACAGCTGATCAATGGGAAACCCTTGTGGGCGCTCATGTATTACTTGATTCGAACCGGTCATATCAAAGATGCTGCAACTGTATCAGCTGATTTTGAGTCCGCTTTGAGTCGATATGAAGAACTTTTCCCAACATTTATGAAAGCTTGGGCGGAGTCTATTGACCGAAGGTATGCACATCGACCGAAGACCACAAGCCCTCCTCTTCTCATCTTTTCCACGAAGGCTTCCTCACCAGCTTCGAGACCGCCTTATGGCGACTTTCAACTCCCACATTCTCCATGCTCGAGAGGTTGATCCTTTCAAATTAGCTCTGTTCAGGATAATCGGAAGGGTCGATGCTCAACGCCGAAATATCCCGCTTGTGATTGCATCAACCGAAGATTGGGCCTGGTTCCAACTCGTCGTGGTACGTACAACTGAATTGCAAAGATAGTTGGTAAGTTTGATGTTGAGGATGCTGTACACAGGCGGACGTTGAGACAGGTGGGCTGCAAGACCTTGCGGCCACAGTTTCAGGATACCAGCGGTCACACTTCGAGCCAGATGGGAAACCTCAGCGTGGAATCTGGGCTCGTCTACTACTGATATGTGGTTTATTCGAAAAAGTAAGCTCTTTGTTTGATCTATCCTGATTATAAATCCACTTACATTTATTCCCTAGGCTGTGGCTGCTTTGTACGACATACCAGATCAACAGGTCGAAGCCGTCCATCTCGCCATTGCACTCGCATACTATGGGCTTTTGAGGATTCCTCTTCGCTCCGAGGCATCTGACGTCGACATTCGTCAGTTGCATCAGCATGATATCACATGGGTCTGTGCTGACTATCCCTTATAGTGCAAACGAATCCTCGCAATGGTCTCGCCACCCTAAACTTCCCTCTCCTCATCAGTCGATACATTCGGCAATTCCAGCGCTCAGACCCCAAGGAAGCACTCCAGTATATATACTGCGTCACCCTGAACTGCGACAGGGCAAATGTTCGAATTGGAACAGACGCTGCTATTCCCGAAGAGCAACTCACTTTGGCTCGTCATCTCGTTCGCCGTTTGATTCTCGGATGCGATGGCAAGTGGGATGACCTTGTGGGCGCATTCAAGGACGATGGTTCCAGATTTGTGAGTGATATCCTGCGCTGATTTTGTGTTGCTCTAGTTCTGACTTCTATTGCGACCTCTTACAGTCGGGTATCCTTGAGCGCCAATTACCCCTCCTGCGTCTCAAGTCTGTGGCTGAATACCAGGAGCTGATTCTGACACCCGCTGCAGACGAGTGCGAGCAGGAACGCAAACTGCTCGATGCTATCAAGCTGTACAACCTAGCGGGCGCACATGCAACGGTCATCGCTTGCCTGACTCGTGCACTTGGCGATCTTCTTGGGGAACCACTGGGTGGCGGGCCAGAGGGGGCCTCACTTGAGAAGCTCGCTCGGAGCATCTTGGAGCATTACTCTAAGCGGGGGGATGTGGTTGGTGTACAGCGACAGAACTTGGTATGCTTGCTCAAAATCCGCGAGGCCACCTTGGCGTTTGATCAGAAGCATTTCGAGACAGCGTTGGAGGTCAGTGTTTAGTGTATGCCTGCAGACCACTACTTAACAAGTCATCACAGGCTATCGAGGCTTCAGGTCTAATTCCCTTCGATGGGGATGTCCAGAGCATCACCAAGAAAGCCGAGGCCTTCAAGGACCATGACGAGGCGATCACCCGTAACCTCAGTCAAATCCTTCTCCTTGCCATGAGTATTCTTCATGGCATGCATGGCAAAGTGAAGCACGCCTTGTTTGGGGAGGGATCACGACAAATGGTAAGTTGACCACTCCCTGGATATGCCTTATTCATTTCGGGTTGACTCTCCTTCCTAGACGTTGGTCGAAATTCGAAAGCGCGCGCGGTCGTTGATGATGTTTGCCAGTATGCAACGTTACAGGATGTCTGCTGATGTCTATGCTCAGCTTACCCGACTTGATGTCTCTATTGCCCATTAACCTGATGTCTCTATATCTGTTGTTTGTACGCCTGAATAATGATCAATATCTAGTGCGGCAGTGTATACATAGTTCCGCTCTAACCCAGACAGAATCGGACATAGTTTGTTGACACCGAGACGCGTAACTGGTTCCAACATCCTGTTATGCGAACTGGCACGGGTCGTCTCCTGCAGGCATTTCTGGCCGTAGGATACGTGTCATCTATCTACGTTCACCCAAATGGTCGTCTGAGATTCCAACATCAAACGAGCCGAGGGGATACGAAAATTCGGTCTCGCAATGACCCCTCTGTCATCCGCACCCGGCTCATCGCTGTCTGTGTAGCAACCGCGCTGTCTTGTCTTATCGTAGGCTATGCCGTTTGGAATGATGCTGCTGGTGCATTGGTGTGTCCGCATAACTAGCGCTCTGTCTGTAGAAACTTGACGGCCTTGCCACTTCTGTAGACCCCAACACAAGCGACGTATGCGACTGCCGAGTTACTAGGACTGCGGCCCAATCTTCGGACTTGGAGGGACTTCCTACCTTATCTCATTGTCCCCGTGCTCTACATGGGCCCCTTGTTCACGCTCCTCTTGGACTCTGCTCTCCCCTTCCAGAGGCACTCGTCACTTCGCGAGGATGTTGTGACTACCTTGACCACTCTCAGAGGTCTTCGGAACTACGTGATAGTGAGTAATATTCCCCTTACGAACCTACGAATGCAGTTTCATGTTATTGACTTGCTTGATACATTGCGGTTCGTGGTCTATGTAGTCACCCATAACGGAAGAGCTTGTCTTCAGGTCGTGTATTATTGGAGTGTCTAAGCTCACTAATGAGTCCTGGAACGTCATGGTGTTCGTTTCGCCTCTGTGGTTCGGAGTTGGTGCGTCCCGTTTCGGGTCGCGCTTTGCCACGTCCTTATACGAGAATCGGTTCTATAGCACACTTGCATCATGCTTGGGAAACATGGAACAATTTGGGGAGGAACAACCGTGCCGCAAGTACTGCCATCATAAGTGCACGTAAGTTAACTGAACGAGCTCTGTGTCAATGAGGATCGCTGAGCTGCCTCCATTTGTTGCTCCACCTCCCCAGTATTTCAGCTAGGATACACCACACTGTTCGGCTGGTTCACGGCATACTTGCTGACCCGAACTGGCTCCGTCTATGCGGCATGCTTCTCTCACATCTTTTGCAATATTATGGGGCTCCCAACACTCAATCAAGATATCAAGGACCATCCGCGATTTGTCCTCAGTAAGTGAAATTTTCGTTTCCATGTCGCCATATTTGATGGAAAGGGTCTTAACTATTACATAGTGATATGGTGCATGCACATTTTGGGCATCATAGGGTTTATATGGGCACTAGTGCCATGGACTGCGGTGGCATGAGGTCAGGGCTGTGATGGGAGGCCGATGTGTACTTGTATTTACATCCATTCATAATCTTGACCACGAAACCACTTTGTGGCCACATACTTTCTGCCATTGTAAGCTGGCGCTCTACCCAGCCGGTCCACATACTTAACATGTCCAAAACATCGGATTGCAGTATCATTCTTGACGTATTCATACCATGTCTCCCCCTCATTACGACTTCTTGATCAAGGCAAGTGGGGCCATACGCCAAAAGCACGGAGCGTCTATCTAATTCACTCTTCTGCTTTGCTTGTACCCAGCTGCTTTTGATTGGTGATTCCGGTTAGTTGCCCCTCCCTTCTTCATCGAGTAATCGTCGCACTTCCGCACAAACTCACCTCGGCACGTCACCGCAGGCGTCGGGAAATCCTGTCTATTACTCCGATTCTGCGACGACGCATGGACACCCTCGTTCATTACCACTATTGGCATCGACTTTAAAATCCGTACCATTGAGCTGGACGGTAAACGTATCAAACTCCAGATCGTACGTTGTCTCGAGGTGCTGCGACTGGAAGCTCCGACTGACGCAGTTTTCGCACTCATTTTGGACCGACTGTGCCTCTGGACTGCCCCCTTTTAACTGCCCGCCGACCGCCTGCTTGCCCCCTCTATGTCCCACGACTGACGAAATGATGCACCCTATACATGTGTTGCGCAGTGGGACACAGCCGGTCAGGAGCGATTCAGGACTATCACCACTGCGTACTATCGCGGCGCAATGGGCATTCTGCTAGTCTATGACGTTACGGATGAAAAATCTTTCAATAGTGCGTTGCCCGTTGTCCTCTCGACGCTGTCGTCGTCTATTCCCGTTGCTGTTGAGGTGTTCGAGTCAAGAGTTGATGAGTCTAACTGCGAAAATTTTTGATGACCGGTAACTCTAGACATCCGCAACTGGCACCAGAACATTGAGCAGCATGCTTCCGAAGGCGTCAACAAGATCCTCATTGGCAACAAGTGCGACTGGACGGACAAGCGGGCTATTACTGAGGAACAAGGCCGTGAACTTGCCCAGGAGCTTGGCGTTCAGTTTATCGAGACCAGTGCCAAGGTCAACGAGGGTGTTGAAGAGGCATTCTTCAGTCTGGCTAGGTCTGTTATCCCCCCGTTCCTTCCCGGGCCTTATCTTTTCTCGGCCGCGCTGACCCCACGTGCCTGCTTGAACACAACAACAACAACAGGGACATCAAGACGCGGCTTATCGACTCTAGGCCACAAGAGACCGCTCCTGCTGCCAACAGTGGCGCCGTGAACGTGAATTCCAACCCCAATACCACCAGCTCTGGCTCTTGCTGCTAGATATAGCTGTGTAGCATTTTGTCTCCTTTTCGCACTGGCGGGTGGAGGTTTGATCTCTGCTCCCGTTCCTATATACAACTTGACCCCAACCAGAGCATGATCTTTGTCTTATCTGTCTATGCCTGTATTGTATAGTAGTCGCTGTTCGTATGTGACTTTGGACGTTCTGATACTGACGATTGGATTGGATTGAATTGACTGGGACTACTAACTACCACTACAGTACTACTCGTTATGTTTGTTTTCTGAGTTACGGATAGAAAGCCACAGACAACTTGAAGAAGAAAAACTAGGGACGGTCAACCAGGACAATTCCTAGCGTTACCATGAGAGAAAGAAAGGCGAGCTGAGCAAGGAGCAAAGCAAGCCCAAAGGGCGTCCAACAAGATATTGAATGGAGAAAGCGAGATGATTTAGGTTATAGCAGGTTTCGTGAAATGCAGCACGTGGGGGATGTCGTTAAAAGAATGAGCAAAAAGTCCGTTTTGATCATGAGACGTGAACGTCTAGAAGCGGCCACCGAACCAACGCTTGGGTGTGGGGCGAGGAGGGGATGGGGTGGGAGCGTTCCGTCTGGGGTGTTTTACGACAACAGTACGGTAGCCATCCGCGCCAAGAACGCCTTCCTCCTCATCCTCCTCGTCTTCATAGACCTCAACGACCTTCCTCACACCGCGAGGAGCGACGGGTGGAGGGATAGGAACGACGGTAGGGGTGACGTGCTCTTCAACAATCTCCTCGACGATGGGGGAACCTGGAGTGCGCTGGGCGGTCACAGCCGTCTTTGCGCGCGAAGGAGAAACTGGGACAGGCCCAGCCGCAACTCGGGTGGCAGCGGGTTCGGGGACAGTAACGGTGACGCGAATGGAGGAGAGCTCCGTAGTGATCGACAAAGCGGTCACGGTCTCAACAACGGTGACGGGCTCAACCGGGGGAGGAGGGGGAGGAGGGACCGCTTGGACCTGTTGAGAAGAGTAGGTTCGTGGTAAGAAAACAATTGACCTCCTGAACAGACGAAGAAAGGCAAATGAATACTCACGACCCTCTGCTTCCGACCTCCACGAGGGCGCTCATAAACAACTTCTTCCTCCTCAGGCTCATCATCATTACTATGGGTGGCGGTCGAATCAGCGAGAGCTGGAGATTAAGCGGGGGCAAATCACTTACACTAGTTGGTCCATGATCCACTGCTCACGATAGGTAGCGTCGGTCTCGCGCCTGCCAACGAGCTCTTCACGACGGCCCACATCCCTTTCACGCTCCGATACACGAGTCTCGCGGTTCAACAAGTCATCAAAGCGCGGGTCCACGACTGGGGCAGTGATGACGGGAAGAGCAGCGGCAAAGGTCTCAACCTCCTTGGTCACTTCCTTGATCACCTCTTGCACCTCCGTGTGGGTGTGGAACACGGTTTGAGTTTGAGTGATAGTGGCCGGGGGAGGGTTGATAATGCTCGTCTCGTATGCATGTTCAGTGATAGTCATGAAGGACATGGAAGTGGCAGGTAGAGGGCATGCGGAGCAAGTGGGGATAACGATGCCGCCGGGGGAACCACCCAACAGTTCGGCTTCACGCTTTGCGACCTCTGCCTCGCGCTGGGCAATGCTGCCCTCTCGAGCGATGAGGTCTTTAGTGCGCTTTGGAGTGAGATATGACATGAGGCCACCGGTGGCTGGGTCAATCTGCATTCCAGACTGGCGCGAAGGCAGCGACAACAACACTGCAAGGACAGCGAGGACAAGCGATAAAACAAGTAGCAGGGTCGTCGAGCTGTTGATTCCGCACAAGGTTTGGACAATATCAGCATTTTTGCAAAATGTTGAAGGCATTCAACATTGGCGTACCTGATTGTTCTGCTGCTGCTGCTGCTATGCCTCGAAGACGAGGATGGACGCTCTCGTTCGCGCTCGCGCTCACGGCCAGAGCTTGGGTTCGCCATGGAGGATGACCGGCGAGGTGGGGGCGGGGATCGGATGGAGGGAGTTGACGATGTTGGGGAGAGAACGGTGATTTGTTGTTGGGATGCGCTTGGGCGGTGGTCGCGCTCAGAGGAAGGTTTCGCGAAAGAGATGGACGCCACGATGGGAAGAAACGGGGTGGACGGTGCAGAAAGCTAGAAGGTGGTTGGGGGGGGGGATGTTGGCGGGAGGGAGGAGGAGGTGTTGTTGTTGGACGCAACAGAAAAAGCCTCGAGGTTTCTCTCGCCGCGTTTTGTTCGAGCTTCTTTTGTTGTGTTCGAACCGCCTCGTGTTTTGATCCACGTGACCAACACGCGTTCGGCACCGAACCACCAACAAAAGGATCTGCACACTTGCGCAGAGTGCTCATCATTGAGGCGTGCACGAGCGTTGATGGAACGGAATTCAACTGTCCCACTAGAGTGTGCTACCTGCCTGCCCCGCATCATCTTCCCGAATAAGCAAGCCCTTAATTTGCAGTTGCAAATAACGGAGGCGATCCCCGGGTTCCTCACGATGTCACACAAGTCTCCACAACGACGCTCACAGGGTCGATGAAGCTGAGCTGGCTTGTCTGGAATTCGTCCCTTGAACTCGACGCGCCTCCCTTTTTGCAGTTCTTGAAGCTTTGCTTCTTTTTGGTGCCTTGTTTCATTGTTGCGGGGTTGGGGCGGTTCTTTTCCCAGGTCCTTGCCCCCCTTCAGCATGGGGGGCCTCCGAAATCTTTCATCGGCTAGCAAGTCCTGGGGTTGGGGTAGTACTGACTATTCTTGAAGAGAATGGTCGCCGGACGCTGTCCGAATATGATCACCGTTAGGAACCGCCTCAACCAATACCATTCTACTTACCAGGAACCTTGCAAGCTTGGCGAGGAGCTCGAAAACCATACGACGGCACCACGCGCGCAGACTGGTGTATCCAATAGCCGAGGGAAGCTCAATATAGGTGAGGAGCTCGTTACATACTTAACGGGCGGCCCCTTTGACACAGCAGCCCCCCATAGACTCACGGCAAGACTCCCATCCCAAGTAACCAAGGTCTAGGGGCTCTTCAGAGACGAATAATGGACGAGGACAGTGCGGTGGTATCTCCGCCTTACATGCCGTCGAAGTCTGATACTTCGATGGCGTCAGGACGGGAACAAATTGCTTGGGAAAACTCCAGGCGCCTGGCAAGTAGCTGGAGCTCACGCTAATAGTTTCATAGAACCCTTATGCTTGGGCCAACCGAGCTCGGTTCTGTATCCATTGCTCTGGTGGGGGCAAGGGGGTATAAATATTCGCAGCTGTTGTAGATCGATACCCGGTACAGACACCGGATCGATACCCCGGGATTCTGTAGATTCAAAGGTCGGCAACTGTGCACAAATCATGCCGTTGCCGCGGCATCGTCACAACAAATTTATCTCATCACGGTATCAGATCCTCAAATCCTACCCAGTTGGGTAACTGACGAATTTTGAGCTGAATGACTCAGCCACACGGAGAGAACGGACTGCCTCTTCGAGCCCATGTTGATCGATCGGATGAATATAAGAACAGCAAGCGGTTACACGTACATACTACAGTGGGCGCTTCACTCTGGCTTGATTCCCTCCACCAGCTCCACCGGTTTTCCATCACCCCCTGGGAGTATCGTGGGTGCGGCATCGACGACTACTATCATATAGTGTGCCCACGTATCCTTTGTCCGATTCTGCCAGAGGTGCATGGTGCCGCGTTGTACCACAACCGAGCCCGGTTCCGTAAGTGTTCTCTCCTCCCCACTGTCTAGGATAATTGTGAGTTCTCCGGAGACTACGGAAGTATAGTGTAAGTAGCCCGCAAAAAAGGTCCAAAGGGAGCAATGGATTCGCACTTAGAATGACATAATCGAGGGAATTTGTTCGATGCTAAGAAAAAGGCGAATGCGGTTAATTTCGGAAACAACGTCAGGCGAGCGGGTGGATTTACCATAGGAGACTGCGCTCCAGGGGCAAGGTGCATGCATACACAATGCGAACCGTTGGTTTGTACAATCTGTCGATCAGGCGTGATGTCCTTCATGTCCGCCCTAACTATAGAGATCAGAGCCATGTTGGGAAGAATTGTAATTGCTTGTATTACACGCACCGAAGTGTATTGGTGTCGATAGGAGTCTGCTGTGTAATCCAAAATCGAGTGTGTTTTTTGTCGTCTGCACCCCGCCATGGTGCTGCAGGGACACTGTCGTCATACACAAATGTAGGTTGCCCATCGCTCGAATGTCCAGTCACGAGACGGCGCATTGGCTCAACAGAAGTGGAAGGGGTAGAGGGCATGGTCACGGTCAAAAACACGGTGAGAGGAGGATGGATACGAAAGGTTCGAGCTTAAGTACATCGATATCGGACGCTGTCAATCTTTGGTTGCCTGCCCTCGACCATGGTAGAACCCAATAAATTGAATAGAAGACAATTGCTTCTCCGAGGTGCCGAGAAGTAGAACCATACATCCTGCCGAAATTCAGTCGGAACGGCAAATTTATGTCAGGAGACTCTTGTGGGGCTTTTTCATCTTCTTCAGTATCAATTTTTGACACATGGAACTCCGCCGCCGGGTTTGGGGGTCAATGGCTTTGCTTGACAGCTCGAGAAAAACATCCGCCAGGATGTTGGCAAGGGGGCGCTGAAACAATCCCCGATCGGACAGATTACACTGGCAGTGACAGCAAACCGACCAATTGTCAAATAAGGTCCGCTCGTCTCGCCAATCTCCGTGCCATACGCAGCGCGCGGCTTTTTTGGTGATGGTACAGAGCTTTTTAAAGTGTACAGACAATCGCTTCCTGCCATGAACTGGCAGAAACCCAAAAGCATATATGACAGTCACTCTGGAGGAGGCGCTGGTGGATCACATTTGCCCTCGTCGCTCCACTTCGGTATCAAACTGATCGATATAACAACTGCCGCGGCCTCCGGGGTTCGAAGGACACGGCGCGCAGGGCGGGGGTCCCAGAAACGTGATGGACGGGGAGCAGTCGGCGAAAGGGTACAGCGTGAGAGATAGTCTGAAGATAGCATCCCAGTCTAGTGGCTCGCCAGAGATTGCGGAGCCCGTGCCTAGGACCCGGAAGAATTAGCCTTGCCCTCATCCATCTACTCTGGAGTTCGCCGAGCGCGTACCAGATCTGAACATGAACAAGAAGACTAAGGGTCCAAAGTATGGGTATTCTCTATGGGATTCCATGCTTGGAGAGAATGGATACGAGCTCATTGGAAGAACGCCGCAACCTCGCATGCCGGAATCTTGTTGTTCGTTACGCTGTGTGGGGTCTCGGGGTTGATAGGAGTCTTATACTTGTCTTTGAATAAAGCATGGGCTTCGGCTAGCCGCGCCGATGTGTCTCGCATCTTCATCAGGGCATTTGTACTAGCTAAAAGTAGGATCTACATGCACTCTACGGGGAGGATTTTCCAAGGGGGTGTGAGACAAATAAAAATAAACATGGGGGTAGGGAGGGGGGGAGGGGGGGGTCAAGGGCTTAAAAATTTTCCTCAAGTGGACTTTGTGGCTGCTCCTTCGGAGTAAAAATGATATCTCAATGGCGGGAATACCAGTAGAAACGCTAACAATAGATAAATATAGTCAGAGAAGGTGTCATTAGGTACCTAGTTGCTCCACCAACAGGCAATCGGACCTGCTGGATTGCTTGTTGCAAAGTCAACACAGCCCCAAGCGTGTGACTTCCCTCTCCGTTTTGGGCGATAGTTCCCAGGGTAAGCATTTCTCACGTCCTCTTCCTGCCTAATTAGGTATAGATTCACGTGATCACTTGCCTTTTTGAGGGGGGGGGGGTGTCCAAGGGCCTCTTAAAAATAATTTCGACCCATGTTCCATAATTATTTTCCTCACACCCCCTTGGGATTTTCAGCCCCGATCAATTGCAGGGATATGTGAAAGAATAGGACTCCGAGTTGAAAATCCTCCACCTCTCAACTCCCTCCCAAGAGATAACCTCGCAACAGACTGGGTTGGCAGATCCCGGATGGTCTGACAATTCAGAAATACCAGGACCAGAAGAGCGAAATTTGAATACACCCTGGACACACAACGCCAAACACTTCACAATAAGCTTGCTGCTGATAGTTTCGCACTGGGATGTTACATCTCTGGGCACCACCGCAGGCTCCCTCGATACCTGTTTATGAAACTGATTACGAGACGCGCCACCTCGCTGAGAAGACTCCGATTGTGATTGATAATGGTTCGCATTCTAAGTACCTCGCAGATGACGCGATTGAGAGGCAGTCCTGACATTAGTTTGGGGTCGCAATCAGGAGCAACTGACTTTCGATATGGGTGGGCAACGAGTCGATTCCCGTATACAGGCCTGAATGCTATGGCAAAGTATCGGGAACGGAGGACGAACACGCCAGTTCTCTTGTTCGGCGATCCTGCAGAAGCCGACGCGGCTTCAAAGCTTGCAATGAAGACTACCTGGGAGGGGGACATTTTAGCGAATCCAGAGGCTTTGGTGAGTCATAACAGGCTGATTGATTGCCTGCCCTTCCCATCCTTACAGCCTCTAGGAAGCAGGATTCGACCTGGCTTTTATACACTTAGGGATCAACTCTGAATCTGTCGATCATCCTATCATAATGACGGAACGCCTGGCGACTCCTATCACCTCACGCGCACGTATGTATGGTCTTTCTTGTCGTGCGGAAAACTTCTAGTTCGCTGATCTATAGAGGTCCACCCTTGTGAATTCTAGTCACGTCCGAGCTACTCTTTGAGGCTTACGGATCTCCCTCTGTGGCCTATGCGATAGACGGGCCTTTGTCTTTTGCCTACAACCGTCCAGATCTGTCCTCGGACGCCCGCGATGGCTTGGTCATATCATTCAACACGGCATCAACGTCTATAATCCCCATCCTCAATGGGAAAGGCATTTTGAGTCATTCGAAAAGGTACAATAGTATCTTGGACCGGATTTTCGCCGTACCCTTACGTGTCTCGTCCCGTTAGACTTCCTTGGGGAGGATTCCAAGCTGCAGAATACCTGAACAAACTTCTGGCCCTCAAATACCCCACATTCAACACCAAACTGACGAATCAACATGCCAATGTAAGTGCTTGCATCACCTTACTCGTATGTGTTCTCAATCTGGTTAGTAGTGGATGCTACGAAACTTCTGTTCCTGCTCGCCAGAATATCCTGCAACACTCAAGTCTCTCGCCTCTCCGGCTGGCCTATCGGCCGCGGACATTGTAATTCAGTTCCCTTTCGCTTCTACAGTGAGTCGACATGCCGAAACCTTCTGAGATTGCAAATTCGCTCAGTCTAGCATTGTATATCAGACAGGGGAAGCAAAGAGCGAAGAGCAGCTTGCCCAACTTGCTGAGAAGCGCAAAGAGGCGGGGCGCCGGCTTCAGGAACAAGCAGCGAAGAATCGTGCTGAGAAGGTATAGGAGTGGCTGATTACATCGACCGTCTTCTTTTCTGATTGATTTTCGCCAGCTTGCCCGAAATGAGGAAGATCTGAAACACCTCCAGTTTCTCAAGGCTTGGAAGGAGAAGGAAAGTAAGGCGGAGTTCACTGTGCGTTTCTTCTTTATCCCTTTTGATAGTTCATAACTCATTCGCCCCTAGGCCCGTCTTCGCTCTGATGGGATTAGTTCAGAGGCGATCCTGGATGAAGAAATCAAACGAATTGAGGCTGCTTTGAAACGGACGCGGAAAAAGGATGAAACGATCGAAGATGAGCCTATGGTACAAAAATATCCATGTTCTCACAACGGACAGATGAACCAACCTTCACTATATTAGGAAGAACCCACGTTCCCTCTCGCCGATGTGCCCGATAGCGAGGTGCGTAAAGCTTGGTAACACATTGCGTGTTATGTATTTATCAATATTCTTTGCTTTCTATAGCTCAATGAAGAGCAGATCAAGGAAAAGCGGAAACAAAAACTCGCAAAGGCTGGCTACGAAGCTCGCGTACGTGCTCGGAAGGAGAAAGAGCGGGAAAGAGAGGCAAAAGCGGCAGCTGAACAGCAAGAACAAGAAGAGCGAGAAGCTGACCCTGCCGCATGGACGACTCGGGTGCGGCAGGAGCATTCGGTAGGAAGACCGCACTATTCTCTGTCTCGTACCTACTCAAGTTGGCGATCCACAGATTGTCATGGACAGGATTCGAGAACGGAAGAAACGACGCGCCGCCTTGACGGATAGGAAGAGTGCTGCCGCCCAGAACCGGATGAAGAGCATCGCCACCCTAGCAGACGACCAGCCTGCTCCGAAGAAAAAGAAAAAGGGTAATCATGGTGCGTTCATTTCTCTCTTGCTGTCACCTTCTCTCATCAAACACCCAATCCTACCAGAGGACCTGTTTGGGAAGGACGACTCCGACTGGATGGTGTATCGCAAAGTGGTGAGTGCCTCTGAGGTTTCGCTTCAGGACCTGGGCGTTGACTTTTGAATAGAATTTGGATGTTCCCTCTGATGACGAAGAAGATGACCTAGCCGCGCTAGCCAACCTCGAATCTAAACTCTTCACATACGACAACACGTTCTCCTACGCCGATACATATGAAGGGATCTCTAGCCGACAATCGGCCCTCATGACTGCTTTCCGACCGAGGTACCCCGAAGGTGATGCTGAAGGTGCCAACCGTATCCACCTCAACATCGAAAGGTGGCGAGTCCCAGAGGTATGGTTCCAACCAAGCATTGCAGGTGTTGACTCTGCTGGATTGGGGGAACTTTTGGAGAGTGTGCTGAAGACCTTTAGCGCCGACGAGCGACAGCGGGTTGTCAAGGTACACTCATTTCTGTGTCGTCACAGATTATTCGCTGACTATCTTCCCATCCTTGTCCATTTGCCGTTCGTTCCCAGGATGTCTTCCTCACAGGGGGACCGGCTCTCATGCCAGGGTTCGCTGAGCGCCTTACTCTCACCCTTCGGCCCATTCTTCCGCCCGACACTCCGCTGAACGTTTCCCGGGCAGGCGATCCCAGGCTTGATGCGTGGCACGGCATGGCGGCGGTAGCTCGCTCGGACGAACTTCCCCGGATCAGCGTTACGAAGGCTGAGTATGAAGAGTGGGGTGGTGAGAGGATCAAGCGCTGGTGGGGAGGGAACTGGAATCTCTCGTTCTGATGGCAGGACTGGTCGACTGTGCTTTCGTAGCCCGTCGTTGAGCGGGCAATGCACGGATCCTTCTAATTGTTCTTTTTTTGCATGTGTATGTGGATTGGCAGCTTCTCTCGTCATCCTCTGAAGATTTTTTGAACTTCTCTTGTCGAAAGTGTAGCCCCTATGTACGTTACATGGTCATGTGTGTACTATCGAATGCGGCCTTGTTGCGGCCTTTGAGTTGAGTATACCAGGCCATTATGTCCAGGATCCTGGCCTCAGTCTTGGTTTCTTGGCTCACCAGTTACGAGCATTGGCATCGCGACCACCAGAATTACTGCAACCATCGGGATCGTCTCGCTCCGGGGTAACAGCGATATCTGCAACAGTGGCACTTTTTTGGGAGACAGTTCTGAAACAATAGGGCCATCTCCGGCGGTTAGTGACAGCGGTTTCAGCGGACTCACTGTCATGTGGTGCGCAACTTTCCCCTGGACAACCTTGGGTGGGTACTTTTCCCAATAATCGCAATCGAAGAATATTATGTTCCTGCCCGATGATGTTTCAAATACGTCTATTGGGGATTTTGACAACAGATCGCACATCTATCTCTGTACATTACACTAAATCAAACACGTACGGGAAATCATTGACAGAAATTCTACTATACGAGCGCTCGTTTATTCGCGTCGCGGCAATGCACCGATATTGCATTTCAATGGTTCCTTGACTAGGTAACTATTCTGAGTTCCGCATGGTGATATCGGCGCCGGCGCGAGGCGAGGTGAAAGGCGCAGCATGGAAATGTCGTTTATAGGATCCTTATCAAAACAGGAAGGTGAGTGATAGACTCTCATCGGCACGGCAAGATTAGTGTGTGCTGTAATAAACGGCGTCCCGGCCTAGGCCCTCGGGTGTGGCGTATCCAAAGTTCAAGCGGAAATGTGCCTTTTGCGGACCGTCTGAATCTGCCTCATGAACAACACGTGGCGGATTAATTTGCTAGAACCATTTGGCACATGCAGCCCGGCAGACAAGCACAAATGCGGCACAGAGGAAAAATATAGATAGATTGCATCACACCAACGATATGGATATGGATATATTGATATCGATGGTCGATCGGCCATGGAGGAGAGAGGGCAAGAAGAAAAAAGGTCGTACGTACAAGCCAGACGAAACACCAAAAGGAACAAAATGGTCAAGGACGGATGGAAAACAAACGGAGAGAGAGAAAGTGTGAAATCAGGGCAAGAAGGGGACGGGGAAAGTGGAATGGAGAAGGAGTAGGTCAAAAGTGGATAAGCCAATACTGGCGGCGATTGGAGTGGGGGTTACGACATAGAAGGATGAAACGATGTGGAGAAGGGGATCAACAGCATAAGATGGATCAGACAAGGGATTCAGCACTCGATAGGGACAAACAGAGAGCTGAGTCCAAAACGATTTGCGTCATCAAAGCTGCCGAGAGTGAAACACAGCAAGCTTAGACTGGTCAGGACCATGATCACTAGAGATGACAAGGGGGTAAGGCATGGGAGAAAGGGGGACAGGGAACATGGAGTGGGGAAGGTAAGGAAAAGAGACCAAAACGAGTAGCATGAGGATCGAGCAAAGCTGCGAGAACTAGCACAAGGATGTGGCGGTGATAAAATACAATGAGCCGCCTCGACCGTTGGGGGAATCAAAGGCGGGTGAGGGGGGTATGATGGTATTAGGTGGAGAGTGGTGCAAGCCCAAAGTCCAAAGGCGCAATTGCACAATCGACGACTAGCGCGGACGCTGCATCGTGCAAAAGCGGGGCGAAAAATCAAGGAAATGAAGTCCTTCCAAAAACCACACGCATAGGTACGAAGGGGATCATAGGTTGGGGATAGGCCGATAACAGCAAGGCCAAGGTAGCGCATAGGGGTGACTAAGTAAGAATATAGGCGAGGTAAAGAACAGAGAATGCGTGGTAGTTGTGTGTGTTGGAGGGTGGTGAAACAAAGCGGCCAGGGCGCCAAGATATCATAATTAGAGTCGAGTGAACCAACAAGATGCGCCAAGTGATGAATGGTAATAAAAAAAGATGCAAGTGTATAAGTGGATGCAGTTGAATGTGAGTGGGGGGATTCAGTGATAAATTGAAGTGTTTTGGGTGGACGAAGGGAATAGTGCGTCGCTGCCGAGGAAAGACAAGAGGGGTCATGCGGCAGCCTCGTCACCATCGTTTTGGCCTGCGTCCTCGGCGGCATTCGCAGTGGCGCCTTCCTGCTTCTTTTTCTGGTTGCGCTTGGCCCAGCGGAGACCACAGGCATTACAGAGCGTTTTGGGGCCTTCGGGGCCTTTGCGCCACTCAGGACTATCAGTCCTGCCACACGTCCTGCAGACGTACAGAGGGGCGGCGGGTTTAGAACCACCAGCAACGCTCTCAGCGTCGTCTGGTTGCCCACCTGCGGCAGCTCCAGCGGCAAGCTTTCTGACCTTTTTCTTACGGTGTTGTGGCTCCCCATGTGTACCATCGACATCGTCCATGTCGCGCGGGCGAGTCCGCCCGATCCCAGAGGCAGCGGTGGTGTTGTTGTTGTAACCCGATATGGGAGGGAAATGCGCCGTGGTAGGGCTGACTTCCTCCATCGTGACACCAGACGCGGTGTTCACCTGTCTTTGGGATGGCCCAGCGAAATAGTGGGGCTGGTAGGTCCTCGCCTGTGAGACATTGTTTTGCGCATAAATCGGGTTGACAAACGCTCCATTCAGGGTGTCGGTCGCGAACATTACGTCAGCACCCCCGCCGCGCGCATTCGAGATGGAGTAGGGGAGTGCAGAGTACGTCGACGTAGAGGGCCGAAGGTCGAGCAGTCTTTGCCTGAGACGCTCGTTCTCAATCTTGAGCTCCAAGAATGAGTCCAACCTGTCGGTTTATGCGGGGTATTTTTTAGAGGTCATGTTCGCACGGGGGGCGTGGAGGCCAGCACGACGCCAAGGATCGGACGGCGGACAGAAAGAGATCGGAAATTTTGAGTGAGCAAGAGGAGGATTTTTGTAGACATTACTAACAAGGTAGGGAGGACGTACATGGCGGTGTTCCGGCTCGGGTAGGGTCGTGCCATGACAAAGAAGCAGCGACACTCGAAGTCGGCCTCGTAGTGAGGGTGGCCACGGAACTCGAATACGGGCCAGTGGATTTCGTTTCCAGCTTTGCCACGCAGGCGAGCATAGGTCGCCAGCTCTGTGCGCGACGAAACGCAAGCGTCGAAATGAGCGCGGAAGGGTGGGACATCATCCTCTATTATGGGTGGTGACAACACGACGACGAGCGAGTCACGCATCGAGGAATGACGAAATTTCGCGCCAAAAGAGCACAATGAGGATCAGCATGCTTCATACATAGAGTCAGTGGAACAAGGTTACGCACGATGCATCCAGTTGGAGAGCTCCGTGTCGATGACTTCCTCCTCGCGCCATCCGAGCAGCTCGATTGCGGCCGCGCCGCAGTAGAGGACCTCGTAGTTGGTCGAGAGGACGAGGATGACGGTGCCAGAGAGCTCAGTGATGAGCAGGTCGGCCCACTTTTTCCTCTTTGTAAACTCGAATACTGGCGATCCAACAGCGTGCGGGTTGGCCACCGATCGGGGACCGTTCACAGCCGCTGGCATAGGACCAGAGGGGGGCAGAGCGCCAGGGTTGTGCTGAACGGTAGCCATCCTTGTTTCGTAGTTGAGTACGAAGGAGGGAGGGAGGAAGGGGAGGGAAAGTGTTTCGGAGAGGGGGGCGGGGGGGGGACAAAGTTGAGAGGGAGGAGGAGGAGCGGAGGGAGAGAGAGACTTGAATGAGGACCGGCAAGCGCCCCCGAGCCGTGATACAATTTCATCATCCAAACAGGGATGGATCAGAACCTCCTATTCTACGTACACACAATCGGCCAAGCACCACCCTCACCCACCGTTTACAGCACAGCGACGCAGCAACCCTCTTCGAGCCCAAGATAGTCAAGCGCGCTGTGCGCGTGTTCGTCACCCAGCTCGCGGCACAAAAAGCTTGCCTCACCCCCTCCTTCCGATCCATCGTCACCGCCCCCACGACCACCACGCCGCAACAATATCCACAGTCGAAAGTCGTTTTTCAGTTTAAGCGTCTTGGCGATCTTCAGTCTCAGCACCCGCACCGTCATCGTCGGCAGTAGTCGTATCGTCACTGCCGCACTCTCGTCATGAGCCGGTGCCGATGCAAGGGCGGACACCGAGATCGGTGCCTCGATCGCTAAGATAGTGAGCCCTGTCGGCCATGACATGACACGTCATGTGCGTGTGTGTGCGCGGGTCCAAAAGAGCGGAAAGGGAAACAAGGGTCGGCAAAATGACAAACATCCAGATGAAGGGTCACGATCGAAGCAGAGGACCACCACCATAACCACATGATGAGCACTCGGGCATCTGGGGATTTGAGAGAGCAAAGGACGAAAATGCCCACGCACCTATGAGCTTGGTGGTCTGCTTCTTTGGATCCGCGGCCGATCGAGGCTCGTCTGGTCTTCCGTGCTCTAAATAGACATCGGTCGATGTAATTACCGAAGCAGCCGACAGGTGGCGAGTTGTCAATCATAAAAAAACAATGCGTTGACAGCTTTAGTCCCCTCAAACCTTTCACACGTACACAAAAACTTACTTTCGCATAGAGTGACCCACCGGGGGTGGGCTCGTATCCTCTCATCCTCCGTCGTCGTTGGGGTTACGGACTTGGCGATCGTAGACAAGTAGAATAGCTCTGAATCTTGCCGCTCATGGTGGGAAATCTATCACACACGAATGCAAAGGGCAAGCCGTTGGGGGTGTGACAAAACCCCAGAGTGTGGGATCAAACACCATACCACCCCCACACGGGCGCACATCATCTCATCTCAGTTCATTTCAACTCAACAACATCACGCAAGCAAGGTGGGAGCTTTGCATGATAAGGTGGGAAACAGAGGCGTACGTTACTGCCATCCAAGATCGTGAGTGTGCCCATGCGCCCGATGACCAGTGGCCTGGCGTGCACTTCGTCCGCAGCAATAATGGGATTAGCTGCAACTGAGAACACTTCGAGATGCGGACACCATTCGCTCAGAGCATCCAGGTCAGACCAAGCATGCAAGGCATTTGAAGTCAATTGAATACGCTCAAGGGCAAGGCGACTTGTCCCAGGTGTTGGTCGCGGTATCGAGTCAATCTGGTTGGAAGCGAGATGCAGGTGTCGTAGGCTGCATAGATTTCCACTGAGAATAAGCTCGAAGTCCATATCAGTGTCTCCCTCACCTTGGCATGCGCGAGATCCCATGTACGACACTAGTCCACTTTGTTAATCTATTCCCATCAAGAAAGAGCGACTGTAGTCGGCCGAAGAAGGGCAGCGATTCAGGAGTCGATCCCTCGGGCTCCATCGATGCATCACTAAGCCTGTTGAAGCTGAATTGAAGTCCTTCAAGATTTGGAAACCCCTCACTCAGGGCAGAGAGCTGCGCAGATAAAGAACGATAGAAGGAGGCGGTTCAGGCACGATCAAACAGAAGTCGGACTGCTTAGGGGATGGAACAGCCGGAAACGCAGGTCCCCGCCCACACGTAACAAAGGCGTCAAGGGGTGGTGCGGTGCAGATGAAATCGATAGGTGATGATCGCAAAATACTCACTTGTGACCAGCTCACAAGGGTATTGTTGAGCCTTAGTTGGCGGATCGACGTCGATATGAGATGATCGGACAGAGATGGTGCGGGCAGGGCACTATGGAACCGATTTCGGCTAGCGTATCCTCCTATTGAGTGATTTGCCCAAGGGTATTGCCAAAAAAGCAGCCACACACCTCAAGTCGAGCTCAGATATGAGAGGCATGTGTATTACAATGTGCCGAATAACATCCCAGCTGCTCAAAAGATTCTTTGAGAGGTTCAGTCCTCGCACATCTGAGTGCAGATGTCCATCAATGGAAATCATACATTGTCAGGGTAGACTGATCTCAATCTCGGCGGAGAAGATAAAGGGTGCAACTCACTCTGCAACGACCTCCAGCCCTCATCTTCATCCGACTCGCAGCCGGCAACGCCTTCTTCATCTAAGCTGATCTCTTTCAGCTTCTGGATATCCGCTACCTTCTTTCGCACCCGATCTAGATTTGGGGCCTCCACTTCGATAAGGCCATTACTCGAACCGAGCATGACACTCTCAATCCCATTTTTTGAGGACAATTTTGGCAGAGAGTCCCCAGTAGTGGTAGCGTCGGATGGTGACGAAGAATTGAAGAATTCATCATCAACATACTTCGCGAATAGCGCAGAAAGAAAGTTCGTTCCAAGGCTGATCGTGTTGGGCGAATATCTCACAAAAGATGCTGAGTGCGGCACCCTATTCTCGGCCGTTACATATCGTGTACGATGAGTAAGATCAAGTAGAATCGGGATTGATAGTCAGCCAACTATATCACAACTCAGAGCCAGCGAGCCCAAGAAAGGAAAATGAAGGCCCTGACTCACTCACTCACACGCAGTCGAAATACCGCTTTCCATCCTTAACACCGTCATGTTTGCCGCGACTCTCCGCTTCGTCCCACTCTACCCCGAGCCATTCGCCGGAGGTGCCATCCACTGGTCCGGCGAATCGCACCGTGCCGAGATGCTGTTTCTGATATAGAATCCTTGTGCCAGGCGATGGGAGGGCAGTCATTGCGCTAGTTTATACCAAATTCGGATTGCTCTAGTAGTTCAAGATGGAGGCTGGGTGGAAGATACTGGAAGGCTGGGCAAAGGGTCGCGGATGATCACACTCTCTCGAGGACAATCAGGACAAACAATCACAGTCTCAGTCTAGACCCGTAAAACCATTGCCAACCCAAATATTCAGTATTTTGAAGAGTAAATAAAACATTAGTACATTCAGCTTATATTCTATCTACTGAGGTGAACCAGTAGCGAGTAATGCTGCATCAACTCCAACTACGACCTAGTCATACACCTTGCCCTACTACTCAATCCCTATCACTATCGCACATGAATGGTGTGTAAGTCATAAGCTGCTATAGTTCGTAGGAGCTGGAGCCGAGCGAGTCTGAGGTTATCTGGCGATGCATCCGAGCACTGAACACTGGCTTGACAAAAGGCTAATGTTAGTGGTGGATAATCGGATGAGGTTGTTGGTGTCCATGCTACTGGCTGGAGGTTTTGACTGAAGACCAACTCCGGACTCAAGCTGACACAAGACGGAAAGCTCCAAGATAAACACGGAGGTTGAAACCCAAAAAATAAGTGATCTATTGTGTCGCCAAAAACGGAGTAGACAGCTACAAAGACGTTGAATGTTGTACAGTGCATGATCCAATGTGGTAGAATCCATAACACAAGGTAATCGCTCAAGGAATAAATATCCTCGAATATCCTTCCACACTGTGAGCAACGATAAGGGAGTAGATTGAATATTAGTCAATAGGGTACGATAGGAGAATCTCGCGGCTGCTCACTTTTGTCGACAGCAAGGGCAGCTATGCTTGCTTGCTGCACTTCGTGCGGCCAAGCTGCCCCTGCAGTCATCACATAAACTCAAGCAGCGACAGGGCCAGCAGATGATCACCCTTGGCTCCGTCAGGCATATGACACATAGCTGGCGTGCAGGTTCGGCGCGTGCTGCCAACGCGGCCTCGACCTGATTCGATAGAGCGGAAGAGAGGCGAGAAGAAGAAGAAGATAATGATGGGTGAGGGGGATCGTACTGAATGCGGGTGAGGTGTTGTTGCGTGCGGGCCTGGAGATGGGCGAGAAGGATTTGGGCTTCGGACGGGGCGATGTCAGAGTAAAGAAGCGCCCCATCATCAAAGTCGCTATCTTCTTCCTCTACTGAACCTGGGCCCATAAAGGCCGCACGGTCCTCTTCGTCCTCCATGGAGGCGGAGGAAGACGTGTCAGACATAGGGTCGAAGTCTGACGCCTGCTGGAAGTCTGGATCATCTTCGTCGTCTTCAGGGAAGATTGCGCGAGAGAATTGTGTAGGTTCTGAGTGAATGGTGGGGACAAGACGAGAATTAGTTTGCATCATCAGAATCAGAAGGCACACAAGAACACCCAGTGCACAGGGGTTCAGGAAAAAAAATAGCCTCGTACATACCTCGTTCGGCCAGCTGCTCCCACAATCGGACGTTCACCTGCCTCAGCGGCGTGCCTTCTCTCGCTCTGCTGCCGCGTCTGATCCCTTCATCGCTAGCTACGCCGTCTTGATCTGCTCTTCTCCATGCCCCCCAAGGCCAAGTAATAAAGCTTCTGATCCAAATTCCAAAGCCCCTCACAAACGCCAGCAGTCGCCACACGAGCCTACGCACCTCGTGGCCACCCGACATGAGCGAGTCAATCCAGAACCCGCCTACGCCAGGGAGTTTTACTCCCCCACGCCCACCCTGCGTCGAGGCGGATACATGCTTAATCTCGCGAGCAAGACCCGTCCCGCCTGAGCTAGTTGAGCCCGTATGCCTGGACAAAGCAGCAGGCGTTCCGGCGCGAAGTCTTCGCCTCACTTGCTGTGTTCCTCCTCTGAGATGCTGTAATCGCGTATCAGGAGGGGGTGCACGAATAACGACCTCTTCATATCTTCCCAGATGAACCGTCGCCTCGCTCCTTCTCCTACCGCGTACATCATCCTCCCCTCTCAGCCAGTTCATCATCGCGCCCAACCGGCCCCCACCTCGACCATCACCTTCGACGACAGCTACCTCATTCGCAAGACCCACGAAGTTTGTGGCGTCTAGAGATGCAATGCACAATTTCACGAGGGCGACTTGGAATTCGTCTTTTGTGGATACGAGGTCCATCGACTCTGAGTGGATGGCATTAGACCAAGAAGAAGGGGCCAGCGGAAAGGTGAGAGATGCGCCGGCAGCTGCATCGCTAGGGGTGGAAGGAGAAAGGAGGAGGCGAGTGAGAAAGTCAAGCGAGTATGTGGTGATGATGACACCGATAATCAGAGATTCAATGATATTTGTGAGGAAAGTTGGGTAGGGGTGCCAGCGAGGATCGGTCAGCAAGGAGTACCAGAAGTGGGCCTGATGGTTGAGCGGGGTTAGTTTCCACCTCTCTTCATATATAGGTATGGGTTGGCATTGGTGTGCAGTACTAACCAGGATGGCAAGGCTGCAGATCGTTGTAGGAACAAGCTTGTGTGGGCCCCATCTTCGGTTAATGTTGATGCCATGGAGGATTGTGGCCTAATGGTAGTTGTAACGAATTAGCATTACTCCAACTACTCAAGGCATAGAACGTACGAGGAACAGAGGTTGGAATATCACAAAGAATATGTGAGCGTTGGGGCGTAGAATACCTCTTGAATTCTTCAGGGAGGCATCATAGAATTTCGGAGAGCCAAAACTGTGAAGGACAGCGGCATAGCCCAGCTAATTATTGGATTGAGGTAGATGTCAAGACACCCATTGAGCAAGCGCATCGCGAAGTGAGAAGGCACAGGTCGCTGCTTACAAGATTAAAGCTTGGAGCTGACCCCGGGCTGAATACGACATACGGCATCGGTCATTTGTTAGTATTGCATCACCGTTGTGTCGCTGATGCCACGCACCGGCCCTCAAGTCCGGCCAAAAAGGCGCCAGTTACGCTGAGGAAGCAAGCGCTCAAGAATGCTGTCCAGCATATAGTGTACATGTCCATGCCCATACTCCATGATACCAAGTGTTTGTACAGCGAAGGCAGAACCCACGATGGCGGCTGGACATCATTGATATGAAGCATTGAGACGAATAGGAGAAGGAGTGTTCGAATAGAGTGAAGTAGCGCGGGAAGTGTGATGAAGAGGCGTGTGCGGGTGCGCTTGACATTGATAGGAAGAAGTCTCCGCCTCAGAGAGTTGATGACTTCGATAGTGTGAGTGACGGAGAAACCTGCAGGACCAAGCTCGTAGTCGTGCACTTCTGGTTCGTGATCGAAGCGGTGCGCATTCCGATGCGCAGTTCTGGGTGGCACGACGATGTGCTGTATTCGATTGATGAGGATGACCTTTTGACAGATGCATGGGTTATCAGCAGGGTGGTGCGATCATGTAAGCAGCGCTGGCAGCTAACCATGAGAGCCAGACCAAGAGCATAGCCAGATGTATAAATGCTTGAGGAATCAAGGAAGCCTTTTGATTTGCGTTCACCGGCTAGAGAACCCGCAGCCTGCAGAGGGTTGGTCGTGGAAGCGTTGTTGATGGTGCCATTCGGAGCCATAGTCATGTCGTGGAGAAATGAGGAGATTTTGTATGACTGCATCTGCTCCAGGACTCGGTTGAAGATCACACGAGGCAAGTCGGCCAGCGCTGCCATCGTGCTAGAATATGTTTGTGATGCGCTTTGGTGTTATGGGATGGGGAGGCGTGGGGTCGCACGGCGGCTCCGACCAATGTTGGCTTTGGTGTCAATATGTGCAAATTCGGGAAATTCGCTGTTGTTGCCGAGTGGCTGTCTTGTCTCTTGTATCCCAAGTTTGGGGACACCCTGCAGAGGACTTGACTATGCAGTCTGTCCATGAAGTGCAATTAGACATGAACCCTTTTTCATTTGTACTAGCCGCCGGCTATCGTCGCTTGCATTTTTCCCAGCTGAGACACGCACACTTTAGCTCATCCGTCACAGTGACGAAACCTGGTAGGATCGACATCGTCAACAAACCACAGACTCGCATGGCATCGAATCAAGGCACCAACCAGTCTAGACATCGTCCTACAGAGCATACCCTGCTCTCCTCATATTGGGGTCCTTGACACTTGTTCATAGATTGCCGCAGAATGGAAGGCTGCTGACGCCATCCCAGAACTCGATGGCATCACATCGTCGGCGGTGGGTAAATCCTTGACATTATTCTCGGGTGACCCACATCGAGCTCCGCAACGAGCTAGCCGGCATTTCTCGGTGTGATCGAATCGCACCATCCTGCTGTCGAATAGCGGCACGTATATACAGTCTATACGAGCTCGAGTAAATACTCCTACGGAGACGACCCGACCTCAGCCCAAATGCAATAATAATATCTTTATATATGGCCCCACACAAATGCCTCTTGGCTTCTCTCGACCTTCCCCCTCCCTTCCTCCGTCCATTCACGCCTCTGACGGCGTGCGGATCTTCCATTCGGTCCCCCTCCAGTACCGACGCAGCCTTGTGCGAAACCTCATCGCGCCCTCACGGCTACTAACTTCTAGATCATACGCCCAGCCACCATGTCCACCAGCTCTCAAGACTTGGAGAGCAAGGCCGATACGAAAAATGTCGACGTCGGCAGGCAAGGCGTGTACGACGAGGCGGAGTTGGAGTCCACCCAGGATATCAAGGAAAAGTCCCTCTCTTGGCAGCAGGTAAGCAGCATTGTCCCAGAACCTCATATACTCCGACGATGTTCACAACTGACGCGTCCAACGATCACCTTATCACGTCCAGACTGCATGGCTCCTGCTTCTAGAATACGTCGTGCTCGCTATTCTGTCGTTCCCATCCACGTTTGCTACCCTTGGCATGGCTGGCGGAGTATTGGCCACTCTTCTCATCGGTCTCGTCACGCTCTACACCTCCCAGTAAGTGGTTTACATCGGTCGCAATGATCCACTCTGTTCTAATGGCATTATCTTTCCGCCCAGTGTCCTCTGGCAATATTGCATGCTCTACCCTGCCACCCGCGATATCTGCGACGTTGCCTACAAGTCAGTACAAATCCTTCTTTACTTATCTTGATTCTGGATACACCCGACGCTTGTCTTACTCTCACGCGACAATGATCGTCATATGCATTCTTATTCATTCCTATCTTTGGGATTCCCCGCAATCGGCGAGACTGACTTATCTCAATCTATTTTGACAACCTCGCTCTCCCTCCACCCTCCACCCTCCCCCCGTTGGATTGGATCTGAACCTGGAAATGGACCAACAGCTTGGCACACGGTGGTAAATGGGGCAGGATAGCCTGGTGGGCGTCGTTTATTGGGCTTGTGCTCAACAACCTTTTCATCATGGGGTACGTTCCTTCCCCTTATCCCTTATCTCCTTTCTCTCCGCTGCCTGGTTCATATGCGGGTACATGTCTATCTACATGATACATGATAACCATGCCCACCATAAGACCAGCCAATGTGAGGAAAAGGAAGAGTAAGGCGCGAAGCCGCGGGATGATCAAGCGCCGCACGAACGTGGTAGAACTAATCTCGCTCTCCTTCCTAATTTCTTATCTTCCTATGCTCGTTGTGCCCTCTGCCTGCACGCTCAATCCTCAAATTACTGGTTAATATGGTGAAACACTGGGAATGACCGAAACAGTTTGCACTCAGTTGCTGGATCTGTCGCACTGAATACGATCTCCGCGGGCGCTGCTTGCACCCAGGTACGTCCCTCTCACGTCGATTATTATTATTATCGGAAACTTCCCTTTTTGCGCAATCCACTCATTTCCCGGCCTTTATTTTCTTTTTCCCTTGCGTGCATCATCGCCCTCATTTCACTCGCCATTGCACGTTCGATGGACTAGGTGTTCGCTGTCGTGATCACCTTGGCCATGTTCGCAGGATCTCTATTCCGCGATCTCAACAAAATGAGCTTCTTTGGGATTATTGCATCAAGCACCATGTTCGTCGCCCTTCTGCTCGCCATGATCTGTGAGTGGCTATCCCATTTAGACTATCCTGTAATGAATATCGATAAACTAACTTGGCATTTCAATTGTTGCTGACTGGCCAATCAGTCTCGGGCGTCCAGCCTCACCCAGCTAACTACACGGGCGGTCCCATTACCTACCGTGCATGGGCTCCTCCCGGAACGACCTTTGTGCAGGGTCTTAGCGCTCTGTTGAATATCACGTATACTTACGTTGGTCAAATTGTGAGTCTTTCTTGGCCCATGAATTACTGTGACTCGCAGTTCTCCGCCAATGACTCATTCACTGATTCAATGTATCCCGCTTTCTTGGTCTTGCAATTCATCGATTGGCGAGGTAGATGATCCCCTCGTAAGCTTCTCCTTCATTACCAAATGGTGCTCGTCCCTGAGGCACTCGCTCAACATCCAACCCCTTCATTGTCTACTTGCAGGTTCATCGCCGACATGCGCGAGCCAAAAGATTTCCCCAAGGCCCTCTACGTCTCTATGGCTGCTGAGTTGGTGCTATTCACCCTCGGAGGAGCGGTCATCTACTCTCAAGTGGGCGAGGAATACGTTACCAGCCCAGCGTATGGGGCGTTGATTCCCAAGTACTCCAAGACCGTCGCTGCCATGGTGCTCCCGACTATCATCAGTTGCGTCTTTTCCATCATCTTTCCCTGCATGTGTGTTTAACAATTGACGTCTTGATTTCTTCCTACATAATAATTCCCTATAGTCATCGGGTTCATCTACTCCCTCATCACCGCTCGCGTCATCTTCTTCCAGATGTTTGATTACTCGTCCGTCCACAGGAGGAAGCACACAGTCAAGGGCTGGGCTACATGGACCGCTATCACCGCAGTATTGTGGATCATCGCATATATTATCGGACAAGCAGTGCCTTTTTTCAATGACCTGCTCTCGCTTAGTGAGTGAAACCGCGATTGTGATAAGAATGTCAATCTCACTAATGAGAACTCGATCGCGTTTTTTTTCGTGAAGTCTCCTCGCTGTTCGACTCGTGGTATGGCTTTGTGAGTGCTGTCTCTTCCCCCGTCTCTATATCTGGGATTGCCTCGTACGCATCTTACTGACGAATACCCTCCTACCTCTCTGTAGATCTTCTGGGGCTTCGCCTACTTCGAGATCCACCGTGGACACTGGTTCAAAGGCCTCGGGCGCACGGTCGAGTCCCTTTTCAATGTTGTGGTTCTTATCATTGGATTCACCTTCCTTGGGGCCGGGACATATGCGTCTGCGCAGAGCATCAAGGACTCCTATGCTACTGGAGCTATCAGTGCGTTCGCTTCCTGAAATCCTTGTTCTGTCATTGCTGATATTTTCTCGTCGTAGAAAAACCCTTCATGTGCACCAATAACGGATTCTAACCGTCCCCATCTTCTTGAAGATGATGCCATACCCTTTCCAATTTTCTTTGTTATTCTCTCCTGCCCCACCTCACGCGCCCCTCTGTGGGGATAAACGTCATGTCCTTGTGCTTTTTCAATCTAATAATTCCCTTAAGTTAGTGACCCGCAGCCACGCATGCTGTGGAATCTTACTTTCTTGATCATCTCTCTCCGCTTCGGGGCTTCCCATCATGTTCCTAATTCTTGAGCACTACATTGCGCAGGAATGTGGAGTTTTTCTTGATCATAGAATATCTGGGCATATTTGTACTACAATACACGAGTCAGGTCAACTTCTCGCCTCCGGTACGATCTGGTGCTTCAAAACCATGGAAGATGCATGATCATCAAATTCAACGTTATCCACTACGGCGTTATTGAGGAAAACCCATGCCACAAACACGAGTGTCTATATTCTATTCTGAGCAACATATTCGTGGCTGGCATATGATACGCAGGCAATACATCCGCCGCAAAGACAGACACAGAGAATAGAAACGTATAGAAAGAGGAGAAGAGCATGAATCAAGTAGTCCGGGGAGCTAATGAGTCAATGTGTGGGTATCAGATCTTAATGCCTAGATATGGCGCGATAGGTCCTCCGAAGCGCTCCAGGCGTCGCCAGACGAGTTGACGGGCGAGCCAGCCTACGAATGGGTAGTACCAGAGCGACTTCCACATGAACCACGGGTCGCGCGGTACAATCGGCTTCTTGAGCTCTGGGTCAGTAAAATTCATGTGGACAGGAGGGAGCGATTATTAGATTGGGTTAGGCCAGATCGACAAAACAATAATTGCAGTGACGAGGATACGCACGGAAGACTTTTGCGCGCTCTAGCATGTAAGGAATTGGCGTGTCCGTCATGACGACGTCAAGCTCCCATTTCGCCGCCATAGCCCACTGCTCTTGCGAGTTGCAGGTCCATGTGTACACTTTCTTGCCCTCCTTCCTGCACCTCTCCCTGAACTTCTGGCCCTCCGAGCTAGCGAGCATGGGGAACGCGATACTGTATGCGTGCATGGAGTCCCAGAATGCGGGACGTTGCGCAAGGTAGATGTCAATCCCAATGAAGCACCGCTGCACTTGAGGGAGAATAGTGAGTGCAGGAGCAATGAACTTGGGGTGCCAAAGCCCAAGAATGATGCGAGGCGCAAGGGTGGTCTCCCAGTCGGGCTGAGAAGAAAGCACCTCGTGCATTAATGTGAAGAGCCGTGTGGGATCGTTGTTGGGTTTGACATCAATCTGCAAGACCACGAGAAAGTGGGATGACAGTTGGTTAGGCCTTCTTTTTTTTTTTCCCTTTCCCCTAAAAATAGCTTTATGAACACATACGTTAAACTCCAGATGCTGGTTTTCCGGCTTGTTCAGCCAAGCGATGGTTTCCCTGAAGGTGGGGATTTTCTGCTCGGGCTTCTTGCTCGTCACGAGATTCTCAATATTACCCTTGTAGGGCTGGGTGTTAATTGAGCCTAGAGGAGGAGGAACCGGCCGTCAGCTCTGGACCACTGGTGAGCAATTAACTTATATGTACCTGAGCCCCCGATGGTGGTCCGGCCAAGCTCTGGGTCGTGAAACATCAGGATGTAGTCATCAGAAGTGATATGAACGTCTACGCGGAGTATGAACTGGTCAGTTTAGTTGATGGGATCGATGGCCGATAAGCCTTACCGCTTTCGATGCCGTGAACACCCTGAACAAAGGTGGAGGTGATAAGCCAAGAGCTCGAACGTAAGCAAACCCATCGTACTCACAGCACGGGCAGCAGACTCAAAGGATGCGAGAGTGTTCTCCGGATAGTCAGCCTATTCGAAGAGAGTCGAGGGGGGTGTCAGAACCTTAGCAACAATCGACTTTGGGTGCTCGAGCGCGCTTGGACGTACACTGGCACCACGATGCCCCCAGCATTTGGGCATCGTCAGGGGGGTGGAATCAATGATTGCCATTCGCAAAAATCGTCGGGCCAGTGGCGAAACAAGAGCTGGTCTGTAAATGGTAGAGGTGGTAGTGGTAACGATGGTGGGGAGGAGGCACCCTCGCATCCACCTGGTGGATTCGCAAGCCACGGCATATCGCGCTGCCGAAAGTGGAAGGCGATTTGCCCACCCACGTTTGTTCCGCTGTCTCCGGTGCTCTTCCGGTCACAAGCAGTCATCGATCTTGACAAAGGCACAATAAATCAGGGATCAAAAGACTTCCTTCGAGAACCGTGTCAAACGATAGAAGTGAACATTTGCTTCATTGGTACAGGTACATCGTACATGCCTCCATCACACAGCGTGACAAAGGGGCATCCAGGGAGAGAAAAAAAAAGTTGAAAAAGATATAATCAGAACAGGTTATAATTCCTCGCAAGAGGTAGGGTAAGAGCAGGCGCAATATCAGCGTGAACACCATCAGCGGTCACCGCATAGGTCTCCGGATCCACGGTCATTTTTGGGGTCGCTGAATTCCACTTCATCGAACTCTTCTTGACGGTCCTGCACCCCTTGACCGCTTCAACGCGTTTGTGCAAGCCATATGATTTGATGATGCCTAAAGTAGGGAGATTTTGTCAACTCCAACGTGACCAAGTTGGGACTAGGTGAGAGGATTATACCTAATTCAATTGACACTTCTGAGACGAAGGAGACAGAGTTGAGCGCCGCTGACGCCGAGTGAGCACCCCACATAGGTCGGGGCAGAACGGGTTGGACAGTAGGGATGGATGCGTTGGCATCTCCCATCTGTACGACAGTTCGATATCAGCTCAGCAACCTTGCAGCCTGTGGAACGAAAGACCGCATACCTGCGCCCAGGCAATGACACCTGACTTCAGAATCATTTCTGGCTTCGAGCCAAAGTTCTCTGGCCTCCATAGGACAAGATCGGCTAGCTGGCCCTCGGCAACTGATCCGACCAGGTGGCTCATGCCATGGGTGATGGCCCTGGCGACGATAATACCCCAGAAAGTAGAATCATCAGTTGGCGCATTGAGGGATAGGTGGAAGAGAGACGTACGGGTTGACAGTGTACTTCGCCACATATCTCTTCACTCGCCCGTTATCACATCCCTCCTTATCACCAAGTTCCTCTAGCGGTCCACGCATGCTCCGCATTTTGCTCGCCGTTCGCCAGGTTCTGCTAATGACCTCGCCAACACGACCCATTGCCTGCGAGTCAGAGCTGATCATGGAGATGGCGCCACTATCGTGCAGCACGTCTTCCGCTGCGACCGTTTCCGCTCGAATACGGGACTCGGCAAAGGCAAGGTCTTCCGGAATA
Organism: Clavulina sp. PMI_390; assembly: GCA_015039315.1. Lineage (NCBI taxonomy): Eukaryota > Fungi > Basidiomycota > Agaricomycetes > Cantharellales > Hydnaceae > Clavulina > Clavulina sp. PMI_390. Next base: position 207,662 of record WIDE01000002.1, on the reverse strand, counting down.
GAGCGGTCAAGGTGATGGCAGACCATGAGCATCTGAAGAAGGTGGGTGTTAGTCCAGTACTATCAAGTGACATGATTAGACAGGAGTCCTACATCAAGGTGCTCGTCAAGAGTATTGCTGGTGTACGGACGAGTTGGGTTGGTGGATGACGGTAGGACATTTTCCAGCTCGCAGACGACGATAATATCAGGGGCATGTCCACCACCTGAAACGTCCCTGTTCAGTAATGATATACAGGAGTGGTTCATCATCAAGGACATACCTGCGCCCTCGGTATGGTAAGTGTGGATTGTGCGACCACCAAACGCCTCGATTGTACCTAAAGGGAGAGTTGAGATACATATTAGATACAAGGATGTCCGTACTCACTTTCGACAAACCCACTCTCGTTGAGAGTATCAGTGTGGATATTGACTTGAACGTCGTATTTGTCCCCAACATCCAAAGCATTCTTGATGACGGCTGGCGTGGAGCCCCAATCCTAGGGGGAGAGTTTTGAGCTTCTATGGGGCGAGACTTCAGGATAGCATGAATACTTACTTCATGCAACTTGAGACCACAAGCTCCTGCATGCACAATATCCTCCACAGCAGCAGGGCCTGAATCATTCCCCTTCCCGGTAAACCCAAAGTTCATCGGAATATTATCCGTAGCCGCCAGCATATGCCGCATGTAAAACGGACTAGGTGTGCACGTTGTGGCACTTGTGCCCGCACTAGGTCCTGTACCGCCACCTATCATTGTGGTCACGCCTGATGCGAGGGCTTCGGGCCATTGCGTTGGAGAGATATAGTGCACGTGGGCATCGATGGCGCCGGCAGTGATGATGAGCTTCTCGCCAGCGATGACTTCAGTTGAGGACCCAACGATCAGGTTCGGAGAGACGTTTGCCATCACATCTGGGTTTCCCGCTTTGCCTATTCCGACTATTACACCTTTGGAAACACCAATATCCGCCTATAAATTTCGGAGAGGGATAGGGTGGTTGGCGTAGCCGAAGATAAGAGTATTGCAGAAAGTACCTTGTAGATACCACTCCAGTCCACAATTAGGGCATTTGTGATCACAAGGTCCAGCGCATCATGCGCATGCCTGTTAGTCGCCTGTCCCATACCCTCACGGAGTGTCTTCCCCCCACCAAACTTGCACTCGTCACCGTAGGTCGTGAGGTCATTTTCGACCTCGATCCAAAGGCTCGTGTCCCCAAGTCTCACTCTATCGCCAGTCGTTGGGCCGAACATGCTCGCATATGACTCGCGGGAGATTGTAAACTCGTCCGAGATGGGGATCGAGGGCGATGCAGCAATAAGCCTCGGTTGAGGATCATCAACATGCGCAAAACCGCGTTGGACGAGTTCCGTTACAATGGCGTCGCTGCGAGCGGCATCAAATGCGCCGGTGGCTAGGGAGTTACCTCCAGTAACAATCTTCCCGCCAGCGATGGTGGTAAGTGTGACCGTCTTGACGTCCCCCGGCTCAAATCTGACGGCCGTGCCGGCTGGGATGTTCAAACGCTTCCCATAGGCTAGCCTGCGATCGAAGGAGAGAGATGGGTTCGTCTCAATAAAATGGTAGTGAGACCCAACCTATGGGGCAGGTAGGCATCAGATATGCTAATGTAAGACACCATATTGACTACTTCACCTGAACAGGTCGATCCCCAGTATTTGTGACTTTGATAGTCACTTTTTCCCGACCTTGGTTCAACACGATCGGCCCACCAGCGACCACGACTGCCCCTGGCGCCGCCTTCCTCGTGTATTCCTCGGCTGGCGCAAGGGGGAACCGATCATTTGAAGGGACGGGCAAGAACGAACCATACAAGGCATTGTCGAGAGTCAGGTAGTCTGTGCATATGGGATCATGAACAGTAACGAGGAAGACTCTATTGATTGGTAGTGGGGCAGGTGACCGAACATCATTGAGGGCATTCAAAATAGGTCGAACCAAGCAGTCCGACATGTAGCGGAAAACCTACCCGTCAGGGAACGTCCCTTCGACTTGGACGTCATGCATGAGCGCACTTACACCAGGAAGTACATGGCGCCGAGAGAGGATCTCTTTGCCAAGTTGCATCAGTTGGCTCACACTGTGCTTTCCATCACGAATGAACTCCTGGAGCTGGAGCGCGATAAGAGCTGTGGCTTCGCTGATATTCAGCTGGAGACCACGCGCGAGACGGCGCTGAGCGAGAGATCCCGCCTGATAAATAGTAAGCTTATCGAGCTCGCGCAACGAGAGACGCATCTTGGTTGGAGATAACGCCCCAAGTGAATAGCGGGGGATCGGTCGGCTCCGAAATCGCGTCGTCAACACTCCCCAACAGTCAACAGAACGCGATGCAGGCTCAGAGTCGTGCGCAGAACCAAGAGGTTGACACAGCCCAAATAGTGAGCTAGAACATATGTAACGTCTATTCGCGCGCTTATCATCCTCTAGACCGAGGTGCGATCCGAGGTCGCCGTGAAGACGCTCATCACCGCAGGGTTTGGCTGTCTGATGTATCTGAGGCGTGTTTTCACCGGTTCTCGATATTATCTTATCCTAAACACGTGTTTTAAACTCACAGGGATCTGCTTCCTGATGAAAACTTCGAAGACGCGCGCCTATCGTCTCTCACGATCACACCTGGAAATGACGAAGGCTCTCGCGCGAAGAAGGAAAAGACTAGCAGTGTGCGGGTCAAAAGTATGGGTCGTAGATTTATTAAATGAGTGATACAACACTTATATGATCTGTTTCCACCGTGTCCCAGCCATCAAACGCGGATACTCGACTGAAGGCGACACGCTCCTTGATTACGTCGAGAACGGCATTTTCGACGCGCTTGAGAAGCATTATCTGAAAAGCTTTGTGTTTGGGATTTATCTCGTATGTTCTACGATAAAACCTTGCATCTTTCATGAACCTATTCTCTAACATTGCGCTAGGACAAGGACGATCCAACGAAGTAAGCAATCATTGTGCCTGCACCTGTTCCGGGCTTTGACGTTTCCATTCCAGCATCATTGAATCGTGGACTTTTAACTTCCGATATCCAAAGGACCCAGAAACTGGCAGAAGCCATGCTCACCTCGCCATTGACAATCAGCTAGCCAATATGTCCCTCAGTGGCAGCTCCAAAGTAGACACTCGAGGCGTGGCTGGTGCGACGACTATCGGAGATGTGAAGCGTAGCCTGAAGGTTCCGTCTGCTCCTTCCTGAGTAGTTTCGCCACTGTCTCAATTTTACCGTTGATTAGTCTCTCACCAAAGCAATCATATCTTCCACGCAAGGAATGGAGGCGCTGCCAGGTAAATCCGATTTGCTATTGGTATACATTGTCTAAATCGATTCATCCAGGGAGGCGATACGCTACCTTCAAGATTTTCTACAACGACGACGCCCCGGCAGATTATGAGGCTCCCTCGTTCGTTGCTGGTGATGCTGTAAAGGATGTCCTTGTTTTCTCTACTCATAGTGCAGAAGAAGCGCCTGAGAAGGTTCGGAAAAGTGTGCTGTCGCCTCAGAAATACTTATTGTGGTCGAACAGGTCATTATCGGGTCGATGGATTCGTTTTTCCACACGTAGGTCCTGCCGCTCCTCTTGAGGTGCTTCCAATAACGGTATTTGCGCAGGGTCTCTGTCAGCATTGGCTCCGTTGCAGCCGTTATTCCGAGCGGCGAAGACAACGCTGCAACCTATTCTGGTCTGAATACCAGCGGGCCCCCAAGTGCTGCTCATCCTGGAACCTTTGCTTCTCTCGCTCACGGGAAGCAGCGCGAATCGGAGATTCAGACGTCCGACGCTCGTAATCGGAAGATTGTTTGGGATGCGGATAGCTTGTCTGAGCACGTACCTGGTTCCGAGGACGCTGAGGGAGAACCTGATCCTGCTTTTGCTAACATGCGCCTGCCTAAAAACGACAAGAAGGCTATGCCTCTCGGTGTCCGTCATTCTGACGGCACTATCAGTCCTTGGGTTCCTCCCCAACCAAAACCGGCTATTATTCACTCAAGGCGCCCTGAAGATCGTTCTTTCAACTTTACTTCCCAGACTTCAACGCGGATCGTTCGTCCACCTAGACTCGGCATGGATGGGGGATCAACTATAACTTACATTCGCGCCTTTCTCACATGCAGGACACGCGGCTTCCTTCCGAAGGCATCTTGACTCAACCTATGAATACTCAAGCTGAAACACCCCCACAGACGCCTCGAAGTATGCCTCAGAGACGTTGCCTTTTCTTTCACTGATCTGTGCTTCCTGAAAGAAAACCGTACAACCAACAAAGAAAACCTCGATACCCCTTCAAAAACTCAACGTACACCGCGTGAACCGACTCTCGCTCCACTGATTTCCAACTCTCTCCAGCTTGATACCCTACAAACTCAACTCAGCGCGATTAGCGAAGGCATTGATACCCTCGAGCTCAAGAAATTTCTGTCTGGCCAACCTGTCAAAGATTCGATGCATGACAGCATCAGCTCATTCGGGCATTCTCAATCTCTCGCAACCACTGTCAAGCCAGCGATTCCGATACCTGCTGAAGAGGATATCGTCATGCATTCGCAACCCTCTTCTGAGATTGCCAACAAAATCGGCACCTTGCCTATTGACGAAGACATCTTGATGGACTCGTCGGCACTGCATACTTCGCACCAAAATCCGAACGGATTGACTAACACTATGACGGCTGATGGCGTAGGCGTAACGCAATTGGAGGATATGGAGACGCAGCTGGAGACACAGGCAGGTCTCGACACACAGATGGCCGAGCGCGATGAAACTGCTGTTTGTGTTTGTCAGAGCAAGGTGACTTCCTCTCACAGTTACTGCACGTTCCCTTCGCCGATCACATATCGCTAGGGTGATGAGATCAATTGGATTTTTTGCAGTGGCTGCAATGCATGGTTCCATACTTGGTAGGCCGTTACCGGATCCATGAACGAATCAATAGCTAATCGATATCCCTAGCTGCATGGGGTAAGAGCGAAGTGGATAGCTAACTGAGCATGTTCATACTGAAAATGCATAGGTTCAATGGTGGTGAAGACACCCGAATTCCTCCAGGAAACTTCGCCTGCTTCACGTGTCGCCTGAAGGGTGATCCAGGATTCGCACTCCTCTCGGATCAGACAGTCAATGAGATTCAGATACAGTGGGGCGAGCTTACCCTCTTCCGGTTAGTGGTCTGAGTTGATCATCTCTACGACTCGTCTTTGATGGGTGGCTGCTTGCTCCGATAGGCGAGCGCTCAAGATAGTCAGCTCAAAAGCCGAAGACTTAGTGCAGACGCAGGCTGCGCTGAAAAAACGGTTGGGTACGTGCTCTGAATTTCGCGCGTGTTATGGTGTGTTCAGCCATAGCCTGTATTTCTAGAGATCGACTCGCGAAATGCGGGGCAAGTCTGGACAAAGCTTGAGCAAGAAGGTAGGTAACATGTATCCCCACATCTCAGTCTTGGGAACTGATTGTCGCCCCGTTCACTAGGTTTCATCGCTCCAGAGGCGGGAAAAGCCAGTCCTTTGGATGCTAAAAAGAAAACCAAGGGGAAGGTCAGGAAGTCTAACAAGCGGGTCTTCGTGGATTCAGTGCATACGAAAGAGGCTCTCGGCCGGTATTTCACGCCTGGAGGAGAAATCGAAACCAAGATCATTCCTGAACACCTGAAGGTACGTGTGTGCATACAAACCATTGTCCGCTGGCCTCCACGGGATTCAATGTCCACGTTATTCATAGAAACGACCTGCTACTGAGGCTGCTGCTCGTGAATCCAATCCCATCCCGCCTGTTCAAGATCCCAAAGCACCAGCCCGTGGTGGCATTGCTGCCCCGATGGTGTCGCTTGCTGAAACCTCTACAATCGGTGCTGGTGATTCTAACTCGGCGTCGGTTGCTGGTCGAAAGAGGAAGAATGAGCACGCTGAAGGTGTTTCGCGCGCCGGCTCAGCCAAGCGTGCGCGTGTGTCTTTCGCCACTCGGCCTGTCGACCTCAGTGAAGAGTGATGAGATGGCGGTGCTTATTTTCTTGAGGGACTGGTTGCTGGCCAGAACTTGCTGCTGTTTCGTCGGGGTGCTTTTGGGTCATCTTGTTGCTGTCGTTGGGGGGTTAAGTTAGAGTGTTATCTTGTTGCACACGTAATACTACACAGAATGTCCACAGTCGAGATGTTGTAATAATCATTGAGCCCAATACGGCTCTGAAGATATTGCAAGTCGCGCTCACTCTCGTTGCGGGATGAAGAGGGAGGACCGATTGGGTTAGTCAATCATTGGGTTCTCACTCGCTCAGATAATCGCTTTCAGGGATGCATAACATTACGATAGCGCTATCGATAGGAAACGTATCGTATTACAATAACAAGCGACGTGGTCACTTCCACTTGAGCCAGCCTCCCTCTTCCACATCACAGCAACGGTCCACAATCTCCTGGAGCTTTGCCCGCACACCCTTCTTCCCGCTCTTCCTCCTCTCAAACCTAGTGACGAGGTCTTCAAAGGAGATGGCATACTCGCCGCTATCCTTGGCCTCTCCGAGGACGTACGCGCGCACGTTGCGCTCGCGTGGCAGAGCCCAGAAGTTCAAGTCGAGATCAGCGTCGGTCTTCCCGCTGGGCCCTGGGGAGAGGCGGGGTGCGTCGCGGACGTAGGAAGAGAGGCGGGAGTCGAAGAAGGTGGACTTTACCCATGAGGGGTCGACTTCAGCGAGGGTGGAAGGAGACCAGTCAGGGCGTTGGTCTTTGGGGAGTTTGTCGATGAGGACAGCGTTGATGCCCTTGATGAAGTCAGGAGTGCCGCCGCTCTAATGAGAAAATGGTTCAGGTCAGCGACCATAATACAACTTATCGTAATGATATCCCAGGATGACTTACGACACATGCGGTGGCAATGCCCAGCTCGGTCTGGAATGCATCGCTGAGTCGGTAGCCATCTCCGCTGGCTCGCCTCACCGCCTCGAGTGCAACCCGTAGGCTCGTTGGGCTTCTCATCTCAAGAGCCTGGCGGGTCTCCGAGGCCCATTGCCTGACATCTGCAGACTTCTGCTCGTTCGCTGCAAGGGCCTCCAACCGGGAGAATATTTCCTCAACCTGAGACGGCGCGAATGCGTAATCCAAGGCCTGACGGACTTCACCAGTGATGATACTGGGGGGAGCACCCTCCTTGGCGCCGAGGCGAGCACCATCCACATCATCAGCAAACTCCTCAATGGCACTGTTGATCTGTGCGCGGTCAGGGTTCTCTAGACTTGCGAGGCGGTCGAGCAGTTGAGGAATGCGGGCAGACTCCACAAAGTGGGTCGCTAGCCCGAGGCGGAAGCATTCCTCGCCTGTGAGGGTGTTCGCAGTGAGGGCGAGGTACGTTCCAATCTCGCCGTCAAGACGAGCGAGGACATAGGTGCTCCCAACATCAGGAGCATACCCAATCTTCGTCTCAGGCATAGCGAACAGAGTCTTGGGCGTTGCTATCCTGAAAGGCGCAAAGGCAGAGAGACCAACGCCTCCTCCCACTAGAAACCACCAAGCCGTTTCAGAAAAGGCTCACTGCTACGACATACTGCACGACTTACTGGTGATACCATCCATGACAGCCACGTATGGCTTCTCTAATGTTGCCAGATTATAGTCTAGCTGGAATCTAAAGTATGCGAACGTTAATGAACATCAGATAGATAAGCCTCGAGTCGACGCACTCTGATTTGAAGTATTGAATGGCAAGGGGTCGGGTGTCTTCGGATGCTGAGAATTTGGCTAGGCCTAGAAGCACCGTCAGGAGTCATTTAACGCTTCACGGGGTGAGAAAACGTACTCTTGACTTCTCCTCCTGCACAGAATGCCCTCCCGTTCCCTCGCGAAACGATGATTTTGCAGAGCTCTGACTTGTTCCATTCCTGACCAGACGAAGATGGTACGGGGGTTGGACACGAAGGTTATCAAGTGGTAGGCCCAAGACGTACTGCAATCTTGGGAGTGATCATGTTGATCATCTCCTGGTCCAGCGCATTGAGTGCTCTTGGACGATTCAGGATGAAGGTTCGTGTTGAATATCCTTGTTCGAATAGTACGGGAGCCTAGCAAGGAAGTGTGATTTTTTTTTTGAAAACTAATATTTATGCTTTAAAAAAGCCCTCTACTTACCTCGTCCCCATGTGACGGCCCAGATGACGAACCGGACCCGGAAGGGCCAGCAGCAGACGACGCAGAGGCCATGTGTCGTGAAACGAGACCGAGTCTTGATGTGGCACTAGACGAGGTCTTGAGCTGCGAGGTCATAACACGTCTAGAGCCCGCGCGCAACATGGGCTTTCTCGAACGACCGAGTGGAAAGCGTTCAAGTGGTGTGGAGGCTTCTTTCGGCAGAGTGTTTGGAGGTCACGCGCGTGACGTTGTTTCTCTTCTCGGCCAAAGTGGTGTATACCCATTGGGAACTCTTTTGCCCTTTCCACCGTCTTGCAGCGTGCTGTCAGCTCTCGGGAACGGGTCCAGATACCTCCAGAACATTTCCTAGACAGCGAATCCTCGAACACTGCGCTCGAGACATCGTTATCTCAGGCACCCAAAAGATTGACAAAGCACATCCACAAAACACAAATCTTTTCCGCCCAGACCTTTGCTTTCAGTCAAGATGATGCTTGCTCGGGGACTTCGAACTTCTGCCCGTCGGTCAATGTCGGCCTCTATAATGGCAAAGCGGCCCGCTGCCCAGGTCGCCCAGACATCTCGCACCTTTGTGCAGCCCACACACATTGACCGAGCTACCGTCATCGATGCTCCCCCCATGCATGCAGATGCATTCGACCCCACATCAGGTATCTCTCAAGCTTCTCTGCCCCGTGCTAACACCCTATCTCACGGCCCTTTCCACCGCATGTACTTTTGATTCTCAAGACGCCCTTGGCTTCAATCTCGAACCTGTGAAGCTTCATGACCGCCCAATATACCTCGACATGCAAGTGAGTTTCTACTTCGCCGTCATACCATCGTCGAATACGGATGGATCCATCCATCACTCGACCACGTTATTGAGCTTCCTTGTTATAGGCCACTACACCGATGGACCCTCGGGTACTCGACGCCATGATGCCTTATATGACAAATCAATACGGAAACCCCCACAGCCGAACACATGCGTACGGATGGGAAGCCGAAGCTGCTGTTGACAATGCACGCAAGGTTCGTCTCTTCCTCCACATCATCCATACATGACGCAACAACAAGCCGTACGGCCGAATCTCTACCGCACATTTGACTCATGTGTATTTCCGTAATCGTATCATCTAGCAAGTTGCAGACCTCATCGGTGCCGACGCAAAAGACATCATCTTTACGTCTGGCGCGACCGAATCCAACAACATGATTATCAAGGGCATTGCTCGCTTCCACAAGGAGAAAAAGCGACATATCATCACCGTCCAAACCGAGCACAAGTGTGTTCTGGACTCGTGTCGCAAATTGGGCGAGGAAGGATTCGACATCACCTATCTTCCTGTCCAAGAAAACGGCCTCGTCAACCTCCAAGAGCTCGAGGCAGCGATTCGCCCTGATACCGTTCTCGTCTCTGTCATGGCCGTCAACAACGAAATTGGCGTGATCCAACCACTGAAGGAAATTGGAGAAATTGTCCGAAAGCATCGTGGTGTGTACTTCCACACTGATGCTGCCCAAGCAGCAGGGAAGATCCCACTGGATGTCAATGCTCTCAACATTGATGTCATGAGCATCTCGGGGCACAAGATCTATGGGCCGAAGGGAATTGGTGCTGCATACGTTCGACGAAGACCCCGTGTTAGGTTGGAACCCATCATTAGTGGCGGTGGACAAGAGCGTGGTTTAAGGAGCGGGACGTTGCCCAGCACACTGGCGGTGGGGATGGGAGCAGCGTGCGATATCGCTAAACGAGAGATGCAGGTATGTTATTTGATCATCGCTGGAAATAGTCATTATCCGCAAAGTGTTGCGGGTGTTTCTATGACGAGAATTGCACTTTGGTCAACACGACCTTTACGTAGTCGTGCAGCTTTTGGTGCCTTTTCGGCACCAGTGCTGGCATAGACGATGACCCATGTGCAGGGGTACTGAGAGATCCAAACTCATTCCTTCCTACCGTATATGGATGATCACTGACATGTCATCCATCATCCAGTTTGACCATGCCCATGTCCAGGCACTCTCCGAACGCCTCATCAACAACATTACATCTCAAGTAGACCTTATTGTCCGGAATGGAGACGCTAATGGGTATCCCGGCTGTGTTAACCTCAGCTTTGCCTACGTAGAGGGCGAGAGTTTGTTGATGGCACTGAAGGTTTGTTTCACTCCTAGTCTTAATGGGAAATCGATAGCTCAAAGTTGCTTCTCTAGCGCGTTGCTCTTTCCAGCGGTAGCGCTTGCACGTCTGCATCCCTAGAGCCATCTTATGTGCTCCGTGCGCTAGGTACGTTGTTGCCTAGGTCAAGCTCTGCTCTCACAGCATCCGCTAATATCAATGGATAGGTGCTGCTGAGGATATGGCTCATTCGTCTCTGAGATTCGGTATCGGCCGCTTCACAACTGAGGCTGAGGTTGATTACGTCGTTGGAGAGATCGTGCAGGTGGTGAACCGATTGCGCGAGATGAGGTAAGTTTGGCGCCTCTCCACAATCTCATAGACTGGATTCTCACGAAAATCTATCTAAACTCTCACAGCCCACTTTGGGAGATGGTTCAAGAGGGTATTGACATCAATTCCATCGACTGGACTCAGTCTCAGCATTAGGCTTTGGTCATTGTTACCTGGTTACCCCGTCATTTCTTCCTTGATTACTAGTATGCTTGAGAATATGTCTATATTTTTCCCATCACTTCCCTTATTCAATGCAATTGAAATAATCATACTAGAGTCATCGTGTTTTGCCTTCGTTGCAGCCACAAAAGTGCCGCCAAGCGCTGACTTTTGTTTGGCTCGCTTCGACCCAAACAACCACACACTTTTCCTCATCCACCTTGTACTGCCCCAATCATGCCTCAGCGTCTATACCTCGGAAGTACGCCCGATTCCTATATAACACCGCTGTTTCCATACTAACACGAACATAAACGAAAGGGCTCTCTGCCGATGCGACCACAAAAGACATCGAGAAGTTGTTCGCCAACTATGGCCGCATGCAGGAGTGCAGAGTCATGACTGGTACGTTTCCTAGCCTTCAAATGTAGTTCAGACCTTTTGTTTACCTCTAAGATACATAGGGTTCGGCTTTGTGGAGTTTGATAACGCCAAGGTACGTGAAGCGCGGTTGTTCTTGTAGGCGCCAGGGTCTTACTCCGCCACACACAGGATGCGGAGGATGTTCTCAACGAGTTCAATGGCAAGGAATTCCTTGGACAACCGTATGTATTCATAGAGCCTTTCTCCCACTTGTTACGTCCTAACTTTTTGGTCTCAGAATGATCGTCGAGTTTGCACGTGAGCGCGACAGTCGCAGGGAGTGAGTGTGGTTGTTTTGCTCGGAATTTCTTGTTGTCGCTGGATTTTTTTTTTAATCTCATCGTTCATTGTAGACGACCTCCCCGCCGTGAAACCGATCGTCGTGGACCGGCTCCTGGTGGCCGCCGCGGTGGCTTCCGCGTGATCATTTCTGGCATCTCACGAGAGACTAGCTGGCAGGTTTGTGACCTCATTAGCATAGTTAGCAAGGGCCTACCTGACCAATCATCATTTCCAGGATCTAAAAGACTTTGGTCGTGAAGCCGGAAATGTGACTTTTGCTGACGTTGACCGCGACTATCCCGGCCAGGGGTGAGTGGCACATCTTTTCCACCTGTGGTGTTTATCCTCTCACAAGACACGGGGTGATAGCGTGTTGGAGTATGTGACCCAAGATGACGCTGATTATGCTGTGAGGAAGCTGGACGGACGCGAGCTCCGTGGTGTTAGCGTCCACGTGGACGCTGATGTAGGTTCCTTTTCCTGATGATTCTTGCTCGTACTTACTAACAAAGTAACTCCTATAGCGTGGAGGCAACTGGCGCGAGTCAGGCCGAGACCGTGAGCGCGATCGTGATCGTGATGACCGTCGTGACGATCGCTACCGCGACCGCTCACCTCGCAGGTAATTCAGACCCTCTCTGCCTCGTGTTGGAGTTCTGACCTATTCTCCAGGGATGATCGCCGTCGTTCTCGCTCTCCCCGCCGCCGAGATGATCGTGATGACCGTGACAGGCGCGATCGCGACCGCGATACTCGCAGGGATGATTACCCTCGTGCTCGCGACGACAAGGATGCTAGAGAACCCAGGGAGCCCCGCGATGAGCGTGATGCTCCTCGTGACAGCCGCTACTAATGTAAGTTCATTTGCCTTGCTCTGTGGCCTGCGTGTTCGTGTTCTTATAATGCTACCGTCCCAGCATGCTGTCCCTAGTCAAAATTCGCTTGCCTTACTCGCTCTTGATCTTGTTCGCACTTGCTTCATCTCAAATACTCGCGTAATTGTATTCCCCTGGGTGGAGGAGAAGAATCAAGGACCTTACCGCTACTTACGACGTGTTTGACCTCAATGGCCGTGTGTGGTCCCTCCATGGATGGTGGATTGGCCCGTATAACTCCCTCTCTCTCTGTCCTACCCAATTTATCGTATTATGGTCGCCCCTCCAATGGTTTCGATTTTGGTTCACCCCCCTCTTCCTATCGTTGGTCATTTGGATCCGTCAATTGGACGCCCTCCCCCTTCGTTTCCTGCACGCATCTACTCCGTATTTTCTGCATGTGTCGGTCCACCTCGTATTCATCAAATTTGGTCATCGTCGTCAAGTAATATTTCGTCTCCCATCGTGGATCTGGGATAAAAAGTGGACAGCACATCTACTACTACATTGAAGGCGCAAAAGGAATTACAGATCGTTTCTACATTCCACAAAAGCGCATGGTAAGGAACATGGCCAAAAAAACACGTTTATCAACCTGGGAGAGGGTACCATAAGCCAGATATCTCTCGTTCAGGCTGGCGGACACGTTATCCAATTAGGGCAGCCGGAAAAAGCGCTCCAACACGCACACCTACCATAAGAGTGGTGTGACCAAAAAGCAGGCCAATCAATCAGCAGACACGTGCATTCCTCATCAGCCACTTGCCGGACTGCAAGAGGGTCCAAGCCGATGTATATGGCATAATATGGAGATGCATGCGGAGTCTACCTGCCGTCAAATACTTTGTGATCGACCACCAACCAGATTTGACATGGCTGTCATCGCCAGTTGTCAAGAGAATCTGACCCCCATTTAGGCATTATTTCAGCAACCCTTATTGCGCTCGTTGTGTATGCAGGTGAGCTGGCGAGCTGGCCCTTTGTTCTCTAATCTTTCTATGCAGAACCCCCTTCCTGCGAATCAGGAAAAGCCAGGTGCAACGGCATTTCGCCACTTTGTCCCTCCAGCTGGCCGCTGAGTAAGGTGAGTTCAATTCTAATCTAGGGGAGGACCTCCGAACGAGACAAGGGTGGTATGCTCCTGTTCGAGGTCGTCGCCGCAACATCCATCTTGCGTGCGGAGGTAGTGCCGGCGGCAAATAGGGGGCGGAGTGTCCTGAGAGTTCAAGGTTAGTGCGGTCTATACTGGCCGGACTCTCCTTAAGGACAAGAGGTGTCGGAGGCGTGGTTCTCGTGGTTCTTTCATCATCCATGCATTGTCGATCAACGAAGCCAGGGGCGGAAACACGCGTGACAAGCGTTCCCCGTTCTCGGACAATCCACCAACTCAGTTCAAATCATAGTTGGGCTGAACATTAGCCAAGTAATGTGTGATGTCGGCTCCTCACTGTCCGACGTCGGCCTGCATGTATGTAGATAGAAATAGTTGGGATATAATGAGCATCTTTTCCTTGGCACACTGCGGACGAGGTCGATGGCTGGAGATTTCCGTCTCCGTGTCCGGTTTTTACCTAAGGACGCGAGTGTTGCCAAGCGCCCGTTGATTCAATTGAGCTGCTCTTGTTCATCCTCTCTTTGCCTCCTCGTGAAGCGACTCAACCCACGCTCGCACTCCTTTTTTCTTATACCCTTCTATATCCTACGCCTCCTGTCTGTGGTGTTTCCAGTCCTCGACTCTTTGCCTCCTCGTGATTTGCCTCCTCGTGAAGCGACTCAACCCACGCTCGCACTCCTTTTTTCTTATACCCTTCTATATCCTGCACCTCCTGTCTGTGGCCTGCGGAGTCTCATCTACGCCAGCTAGCTTGTTCTCTCGTCTGACTTCTTCGCTGTTGATGCAATGAGCTACTGCACCGATATCCCCGTCTTGACCCTGTTCGGTGCGTCCGGCGCATCACCAAAATTTCTCCCCCTTTGTGTATTCTGATCTATGCTGAATCCTCCAAAGGGTCATCCACCAGCATCTCAGTCGAAGTTGATACTAACACTGTCACCGAAACGTCAACGCTCCCCGATGCCACCACCACCCTCACCCTCACCTCAACGTCGTGTGCTACCTCCACTATCATTGGTACAGGCGGCCTGACCACCACAAAATGTACCCCCGTCGTGTACACAACCGCCTCTGTTATCCCTGGTATGTTATCTGATGTCCTATCTCTGCCTCTCTCTCCCATCCCCACGCACCTGGGTGAACCTCGGAGGGTCGCACACATCTGCCATCTTCAGTGCCTGGCCCATTCACTTTCATTGCACCATTCCTAACCCAAATGCTGTGTTCATCATCTAATAGGTGGAACAACGACCTTTTTGGACACAAATTTCGTGACAATTACACATAGTGCACTGGTCACTTTCCCAACAGACACACAGTTCAGCCAGTTCTGCACACAGACGTCCACCTCCACCCCAACCACTCCGACGAGCACAACTACCTCTTCCCCTGTCAGTCCTGGACCCTTCACCAATACCACCAGCGGAGTAGAGACAAATTCTGCCACAAACTATACCCTGTCAACTCCGCCTGCCTCCCTGATCACCACGACCACGGCTATCACCTCCGACGGGAGCATCATTCCCTCCACGGTCACCTATTCATCCCAGCCGCCTCCCACAACCATTTACAATCATGCTGGAGGATCCCATTCGAGTTCCAACGCGCAAGAAAACTCCATAATTGGAGGTGCAGTCGGTGCTGTGATAGGTGCTTTGATTCTCTTCGGCATCCTCCTCGTTTGCTGGAGAAAGCGGAAACATCGAAGAGACATTCAGGATGCCCTCGAATATGAGGACCGCGTGCGCAGTGACTTTGGGCGGCGATTGGAGATGGAATTCGACGATGACGATGAGGTATGTTCTTCCAACCAAACTTTTTTTAGATCCTTTCTCCATACTGAACGAAACTTTCCATTTTTCCCTGATGCAGCGAAACAAACCCGAGTTTATGCTCTACTCGGACAATCCAAACATGTCAAGGACAGGTGACCGACCGCAATCGATGGCTGAAAACACACCAATGCTGGTTTCGGGCGCATCCAGTGCATCACAGCATCACCATCACCAGCATTCATCGTCATCATCTCTACAGGCCTCTCAAAATGCGCGTTATTCTATCCATTCACTGTACGGCCAACAGCCCCTCGCTGCAAACGAGATGGGCATGGTCCCTCCACTTCCGGGGTCGACTACCGCTGCCTCGCGCGACAGTATGTACGCGTCTGGAGGCGCGGGGCATGCAGCGCGAAAGCGCTCGTCACTAGGCTCAGTGTCTTCTCCGCAAAAACAAGCAAGACGGCCGAGCACTGGGCGCTCGTCATCGGACATGCTGATAAACTTTGGTAACAGCAGTAGTGCTACTGATACTCCACCTTTACCTACACCGTCGTCAAGCACGTCCGTGAGCAGCATCACAGCGCCCCCGCCCTCTCGTCCTCACATCAACACGAGACCCAACACTGCAGACAGCCAGACTCCCCTCCTCGTCCGCCCCACGTCTAGCTCGAGCTCCGCCGCACCGGCCCCGCCCCCACCGTCCTCATTCGTGCATCCACAGCATTCTGCACCAGCAGACATGCCCCCTGCTCCCTCGCGCAAGTCATGGCATCAACATAATCGCTCGTCGAGTCGCTCGAGTATCATGAGCGCGCTGATGAGCGTGGCGCCATTGCAGACACTCAAAATTGCAAATCGGACAAAGATGGATGATTTGGAAGACGATGATGAGGAGGGAGATACGGGCGCGCATGAGATGGGCCAGCGCAGGGCATCATGACGCTCGTAAATCTTGGCTCTTATCTTCCCTTCTCTTTCACCACATACTTACTCCCAGCTAGACATTCCATCTCTTATCACGTACCCTCATCCATTCATCGAAGCAATCACGATATTCGCTGTGTTTTTCTTTTCTTTTTTCTTTTTGGTATTCTTGTATCAGATTCTCCCCATGGCATACCTAGCTATCAGCGGACTTTGGAACACCCAAACGATTCCCCCGAACCCCTGGCCCAGCCTGTTTTGCACACATCGATTTCTTTTTTTCTTTCTTTGGTTGGTTTTTTTCCTCAACGTTGACCTGGTCACAGCAGTAGTCGTAAACATTGATGATGCATATACGAGCGCATCTATATCTTTCCAGTAGCAGCTATTCCTGCCTACTGCCAACAAATGAATATTCGCGAAGATCCATGTTCCTCTGGGCTTGCAAGCGAATGGTTATCGGACTGGAGCAATGGGAATCAAGGACCCAAGTCGACGAGTGGAATCGAGACGCTGCATCTCATGTGCATCAAAAAATACAACTTGGTCAGGGAGAGGCGCACAAAGTAATGATCAAGCTAATCGCACATGATGAGGAAGACGGAGAGGGTACAACAGTGATAGATTTCTTTGCCTTGGAGACTTCTTTTGCATACAGCACGTACATGAATACAAGGATGAGCCTGAAACCACAACAAAGTAACTGAGTGCAAGACGTTGCAGTGCAAGCGATCAACAACTGGTCACTGTTTGCAAAGCTCGCTTGACAAGAGAAGAGGAAGCAGGAACGATAAGTACAGTATGAGAACAATGAAAAGGCAGCGATACACTCGGAATGTCTATGGGGTGCAGCTTGGCGATCGCATCGCTCATACAATGTAGGTCGAGGCAGAGACATTCCCTCCACGTCCAGTCCAGTTGATGTCTACGACACAACGTAAGTAACTATCATCGACAATTCATATATGAGCAATACGTACGGATATCTTTGCCAGCAATGAGGGTGTCGTTCTCCTTGCCAGGCAGCACACGGAAAGTGTGAGCGCCGAAGTAGTCACGCTATAGAGGAAGATGAATCCAAACGCGCGTGTGCGTCAGCAAATGTGTATTCGTCGAATTCAACCAAAGGGGTAATTGATGTGGAAATCGTACCTGAGCCTGGAGGATGTTGGCAGGCACGATCTCCGATCTGTAACCGTCAAGGAAGGCCAGAGCAGTGCTGAAGGCAGGGGTAGGAACACCCCAGAGGACAGACTGCGCGATCACGCGGCGCCAGCCAGGCTGTGCCTTGTGGATAGCTGATGCGAGATGGACGGTGCAGATGAGCGATGTGGGGGCGACAGATACGACGCAATATGACTCACCCTTGTTGAAGAAGTCATCGAACAGCAGAGATTCGAGCTGAGAGTTCTTCTCATAGGCCTTGGTGATGTCGGCAAGGAAGACGGACTAATATTCACATGACATGAGATCTGTTTTGACCAGTGTAGTGGGAATCCTTACCTTGATAATGCAGCCACCACGCCACATGCGAGCGATGCCGGCGTAATTCAACTCCCAGTTGAGCTCCTTGGCGGTCTCGCGCATCAAGATGAAGCCTTGAGTATATGAAATGAGCTTCGATGCATAAAGAGCTTGTTCAAGGTCGTCGATGAACTGCTGCTTGTCGCCCCTGAAAGGCTCCTTCTGAGGACCAGAGATCACCTTTGATGCGCGAACACGCTCCTCCTTGATGGCGGAGAGGCACCGGGCGAAGACAGCCTCGCCAATAAGAGTGACTGGCATCCCGGCGTCAAGCGCGGCGATGGCAGTCCACTTTCCGGTACCCTTTTGACCAGCAGCGTCGAGGATTTTGTTGACCATGGGAACACCATCGGAGTCGTTGTACTTGAGGATGTTGGCAGTGATTTCCATCAGGAACGAGTCGAGGACGCCCTTGTTCCACTTCTCGAAGATGTCAGCAATCTCAGTCTCAGGGAGACCAAGACCACGGCGGAGAATATCGTAACCCTCAGCAATCAGCTGCATGTCTCCGTACTCGATGCCTAACCACGAAGCGCGCACAAGCGGACATTAGCCATGAACTCAAGCGGGGAGCTTGTGAATATGAATGAGAATATCGAAAAAAAAATTCACCGTTGTGGACCATCTTGACGTAGTGGCCAGCACCCTCTGGGCCGACCCAGTCACAGCAGGGCTC